>SRMA01026999.1:241841-493588 GCA_007224835.1 Danionella cerebrum
GGCACATAAGACGCACCCAATTTTTAAAGAGGAAAATCCAGAAAAAAAAGATTCTGAACCAAATACTGTTGTAAAATATTTTATATCAGCTGTGTAAAAGTTAACAGCAAAACATGTAACATGAACAGACAGTGAACAGTAAAAGTAACAAAAAAAAGGCTGTAATGTTTTTCTTTGCCCCACTCATCACTCTAAAGTCCACCATTCGTTATCACCATCACTGTTCCAGTGCAACATTGTCACCACATTAGTAATAATAGCTAGTAACATTGTCACTACATTACTAATAATAGCTAGTAAGATTGCCTCCACATTAGTAATAATACAGTGGTTCTCAAACTTTTTTAGTCGAGCCCCCCTTTAAAAGAATCTGGGCACCCCCAGATGTAAAATAATAATTATTTAATAATTAATTAATAACTATTTTAATGTAAAATAAATGTAACTAGTCCTTAATGTTAAATAACTCATTATTTATAGCTTATTTAAGTGACAATTCGGTTGCATGGTGTTAAGATATGATCCTTATGCGCTCTTACCTGGTTAGAAACACTACCCAATTGCAGAGCACGTACGTTTGTTATCTCGTATGTACATGTGTGAGATGTACCGTTGAGAGATGATTTGAGTTTAGAGTTTATTAAAGAAGAGTTTCAGTCATTGAGAGCGTTTTGTTTTCCTCACGCGAGCAAGAAAGAGAGAGCTCACGGCAGCAGTTCCGCTCGTGAGTACGGATGCGGAAGCACCGCTGCGGCTACCGTAGCCAAGGCATTGTGGGAAATGTATATATATATATCATAATTTCTGTGCATGAGAAATAGAATGTGGGGTGGGTGGGCGTGTGAAAACAGTCATTCACAACAGTCATAACTTGTGAATGTTTTTTTTTTAAACACAATTTTGTTCAAATAGAAACTATCATTAGAGGTAAAAAAAAAACCAATATGCAAAACACAATTTGTACATAGAATGACTCAAAAGTTTCTGGGTTACAGATAAACTGAAATTACCTTAAAATAACTAGTATTGTGTGTCTGTTGCTTAAAAGTGCTGGTGTGACGTCTGGCCTCGTGATATAGCGGACGGTGCGCCGGACACATATGCGCAGTTGCGCAGGATTCTGAACCTGTCATCATTTCCCAACCTTCCCCCTCTCTCTACCCGCATCTCTTTCTGTCTCCATACTGTCCTATCGGTTCCAAATAAAGGCAAAAATTGCCCCAAAAAAATAATCTTAAAAAAAAGTTCTATTATGTCAACTTTATTTTGTGTATACAACAAATATTCAGAAATGTAAGCTCAAATCATGAAGAAGCATATTCCCAGTTTATGCATTATATATAATCTTCTATAGCTTTGCATTACATTAACCTTATAACAGTTATTCTAAGTAAGTTCAATGTTTGTATTGTTCTGCGTTAAACTTTGAAATATGTTCGCATTGGTACTTTTTAGAATCGGTTAACTCATATTCACTTACTGGATAGAAACTCTATCCAGGTTTCATATAACCCATCAAGCAAAAATGTATATCTTCAGTTAGTTCCATTATTCAATTAATATTTCATATATGTGATACACACAGTACACAACAATTGTTTAATCTCTTTTTTTTTAAATAAGTAAGCTCCAAAAATCAAAGTACAAAAAGCATGTGGGGCAACAATAATAAAAGATCATCCAAGTTCCACTTCAGGAAATAAACCATCTGTTTACAGGAGTTATGTGGACACCCGATGCCAACTAACACGTCATCAGACACTGCAAATGAACTGATAGAGGAAGTGGCCATTCACACACTGAATAAATCTTTTGTTTTGATAAGAAACAAACAGCTTGCAAAAACACAAAGGTGTGAACCTGTTAGATGACTACATCCCATTTCCCCAGACTGATTCAGATCTAATGATAACCATTTCATTGTGCATTTTTTATTAATTGGGTTGCACTCTCCAGACACAATGAAAACAAGGTTTTCATTTACAAACAGCCATTTTCACCTTTTTGCCTAAACACAAACCCACACACACTAACCCATAAACACATTCTGGGACAGCATGTCCTGTCGCACACTTTCCCAGCTATCAAAGCCACATTTGTGCTGACAGTGAGCTCTGGATTACCCGCCGCATGGAAAAGGGGATCAGGCAGACTTTACCCCCTCAACCCTCCTTTTTTTGCTCCATCTCTTTTCCGAAAAGCAACAAAAACAGCCCACTGTGGAACTAATGCAACCGTAGATGGTGACCTGCATGGAAATGACAGTAGCTCAATGGCTTCGGAGGGTTAGAGCAGGGTGACCACATTAGAGTAATACAAGGAGAATCACGATGATGTCACAAAACACAACAAAACAAACCAAACAAAAAAAAAACACAAAAAGGCAGGCAAACAAACCAAAACAAAGAAGCCCCAAACGAATTGCAAAACAAAAAAATAAACAAAAAGTAAAATAAACAAAACAAAGCAGAAAATGAAATAAAACAAAATAGCAAAGCAAAATCACAAAAAAAAACTAAATAAAACAACACCAAAAGAAACACTTCCACAGCTGGAGTTTCAGTTTTCAATTATTTACTTCATACGCTGTTATATCTTTTGTATTTTAGTTTAGGAGATTCCCTTGACATTCTAAAGCCAGTGGTATTTTTGATGATGTCTGTATGATAAAAAATCACTTTGACTGCACTTGGGTACTTCATAGAAATCAAACAACACAGTGGAAATAGCAAAACAACCAACAAGACAAAACATTATTAAGACCATGCATCACTATGTCATCTCAAACGCTGACACGTGTAAATAACACTGACTAACCCTTTATGCCCTTCTTACCAAGAACAGCAGCTTTGCCACTGTCCTGTTGCTTTAGCACTCATTCATCATCATCAAGAGACATGGAAATCCACTTCCTGATGAGATAACCTTATGCTTTCCTATATGAGAACCAAGCTACCATTTGAATCCAGTTTTCCAAGGTCAGAACTCATGAGCTCCCCTCCTCTGCACTTCTGACCCCTCATCATGAGTGCTATTACACATCAGATGAAGTTATTGCTTGTGAGAGAATGTTCCTGAAAGAGTTGTGGGGGAGAGGTTCCTCCGGGCGATTGTGAGGTCACCATGCTTTCCAAATGAAATCATATACAGTTCAATGAGTCCTTGAATGACTCAAGAGGAAGTTCATGCAGATAACCTTTCTGTTTCCATTAGAACTGGTAGAGGTGACCATTTAACAGGTGTAAAACGGTGGGGTCATTTTTCTTTCAGGAATATATCCTATGATTCATACCCACAAATAAATCCAACTCATCTTTTGTTTTATTACCTACTCATTTTTCCAATGATCTATCTATGTACAAACAGCAGCAGCCAACCAAGATGATATGTTATGTTACTTAATTTTTTTAATTGAATAACAAAATTTCCACGATTGTTGTTTATGTTTTGGGGCACCACCTTGGTGCGACGGTTAGAAATACTGCCTCATAGTTACATGCCACAATCACCAAATACAGAAGTTTGTAGTTCCTGTAAATCCACCAAAGCATGACAAATATTTCTATGGTTTCTCTAAATTACCAGTGGTATCCATGCCAAAATAAAAATAAGTCAATATTTCAATATTTAGCCATTAACATATATAACATATATGTAATATATATATATGTATGTATATTAGGGGTGTAACGGTTCACGGTATGTATTGAACCGTTTCGGTACGGCCTGTTCGGTTCGGGACACTTGCGTACCGTTTCGGTATTCGGTATTTGTATTAAATAATATAAATGTATTATTAGCGCGATATTAAGCGCAGCGGAACCATGTTCCTAGGCGAGTTTCCGCACGGACGCTATTGAGTGATACTGTGCGACACTCAATAGCGTCTGTGCGGAAACTCGCCTTTGGCTTTTCTGTTAAAATACATAACGGGGATAGACGAGTGGATAAATTTAAAGTTGTATGCCGACATTGTTCCACGGAGATCGGGCAGGCAACACATCTAACATTTTCTACTGCTGGAGATATTGTCACTGCAACCAGATCTGTGCTCTCTTCAGAAAATGTGGATAGGTTAATCTTTTTAGCCTAAAACTTGAATGGTTAGTTTTGTTTATATACAAGCTGAAGCTGTTGCAAGTGTTAAAAGTTTTCAGGTCCTAACTAGTTGCAGTATTTCATTTTTAATTTAAAAAAATGTGTTTTTCTTTATAAAGACTGCAATTTATTTAAAATATCACCCAAATGTGTCACTTTTATTTATTAGATGCAAGAATTCTATTGTGTATTGGCAGCTTTTCAAAATAAAGATTATGTAAGTTCTTATTTTGTACCGAACCGAATTAACCGAACCGAACTCTCCAAGACACTGTACCGAACCGAATACGATTTTAGCGTACCGTTACAACCCTAATGTATATATATATATATATATTACAAATATTACTGTCACAAATATTTTGCTAGTTAAAAAAATTATATGCACTTATTTAAGTTAACTTAACTTTATCAAGTTTAACTAAATAAGTAGAAAGTAGCTTTGTCTATAGCTGTAGATCAAGTTTACAAATGCACTTAAGCAGTTTTTGGTACTTGAAAATATATGCAAATAAATCCAATTGCTAGTTTCTGGTAATAAAGAGCAGTAACCCGGAAGAGATCCAAAGCTCTGTTCTGATTGGTCAAGATTTGCATATTCATGAAGCTATGCTTCTTGCCCTGTCTGACTGTAAGTAAGGGTGCTTTCAAATCTCTAGTTCATTTCATTTGGTCTGGACCAAGAGGAAGAACTGATACATTGTTGCGAATGTGTGCAGATAAAAGGAAATACACACTGGTCCGAATTTTCATTCCACAATATAATTCAACAACGCGCATTGGTTGAAACTATGGCCACCAACAGGGCCAACAGGTTTCGCACTACCATATCAGATTCATTTTTTGCAAAGAGAACAACCAATGAAAGTTGATGTGAGTAAGACGTAAGAGAGCCACTCGGCTGCTCCCACATTTTCATTGCGACTTCCTACAGGAAACAGCAAAGAAATGGCGCCCCACAAATCCTCCCTATTTTTGTCAAACAGCATGTGACATCATACGGGCTACTCATTGTATGTGTTTCCTCGACTGTAGAATGGACATGGGCATTTAAGTAAAATACAGAGGACTTCACTTCTTGATTTTGATCCTTGGCATCGTTTATTATATAATTTTTAATGTTAATCGCTTATGACGTACGTTGCAAATGATGCTGCGATTACAAACTATTCCAAGTTTAACCGGTAGCTAGCATGATAAATGCTGCTTTGTAAACAGACACACGCCAACCTAAAATGCCACTCGCGAGCAAGTATAGTGGTTGTATTCGTTCAAAAAGCATGTTTTTGTTGTCTCCATTTGTTTATAGTTTGGATCATAGTTCAATCATAATAGTTCAAACCACAAACGAGCCACTATGGAGTCCACTATCAAGACCAGGTTTTCTTAGAGCAGGTTTTAGACCACTTTTTAGTCTGCTTATGGTCCGATTTATAGTGTGGTTATTGCTTTCTCACCTGCCTAAATGAACCAAACCAAAAGTGAAACTAGGCAAACCTTCTAGGTTGGTTGAAAAAGTTGTACAATGTGAAAAAGTTGTTCACAATGCTGAACAAATCTAAGACCTTGTGTATAACTGTGTGTATAACTAACCGGCTGATGTAAAACATAATCTAAGTAAATTCTCTAGAGCTTCACTAGAAAACTGCTACATGGAAATGTTTACTTGCCTGTGATATTATCCCGAAAATACTGCTGAAGTGAGAATGAGGATTCACAGTCGGATATACAGAGTAAATGAAGGAGCACAAGAGGATTTCACACTATGATGTGGAGATGCTGAGTATAATAAGCAGGTGGGTCAGAGGTGACCACCAGCCAGCCAGAGCCTAAATCTCTTAATTGGTGGGGGTCAAATTAAAAACCTTCTTTTAAAAGACATTACATTTTGAATGACAATAACAAAACCACAAAGAAAGCATGGCCCCATCCCTGCACAGCACTTCCATTCACATGCACACGGTCAGGCATCCTGAAAGAACAGGGGGGTTTAGTTCTCCTCGCTGTGGCTGAGCAAGGAGAATAGAGGCCACAAGACCCAGAGCCATCAAACATTTTAAATGGGTCCCTATTCGTTTGGGCCTATCCTAATAAACAACCAATTAGCACAACCGAAGACTTGGAAGGATGGGAGGTTTTAGGATTTTACAATAATAGCAAGATGATGCTGGGTACCAAACATGATCACTCATCAACAGACTGATATAACAGAGAAGAGATCCCTTTCCAGTGCTGACGGGAAACCTTGTTGAACCAAGAGCAGCTTTCAGCAGGACAAGAAAAGCCCCTCTGATCGGGAGAACCTTCCTTTTGTCTCTAGGGGCCATTTGCAAACAGTAGGGCTGTCTTCTTTGGGGCCTACATCATGAGGCATTTATGGAACAATAAATCTAAGAGGCTTTCAGAAGCAAGGCATGGGACTCTGGGTCTACATTGGGTACTGGAGACTAATAGAAGAAGCAGGTTTCCCTGGGTCCACCTAGGTTAAGACCTGGGGGATGAATAAAACCACCCTCCAGGCACACTCAGGGTTCTCAGAGCGTCATGGAAACCCAGCATTCTTTCATGGTGATGCCTCGTCAAGTGCAAGAGTGGGGAAACAGGGACCACACATGTAAAAACATGAACACAGAGAACTACCAAATAAGTCCAGCAGGCAAATGCCATTTTCATGGGAACATAAAGAGGCACAAGAATGATTAATATCTTGTAAAAAAAAAATTTAAAAATCTGTGATGGACTGGCGACCTGTCCATGCCTCTCGCCCAATGCGTGCTTTTTCATTGTTCAATTTTCATTTTTCAATGAATGGAAAAATACAACTGTAAATGAAACACTCCGAAAAGGTTGCCAGTCCATTGCAGGGCAACAAACACATTCACTCTCACATTCGAACCAAAGTTTTTTTGAAAGTGCTACCGACTGTGCTACGTGCCACCTAGAATACATTTTTGTTCTATTGCTTTTTTCTTATTACAAAATATACTTAAAACAGTGTTTGAGGTTCAAATGTCTTATGTTTCAGTTACTATTATTCAAGAGATATTTAAATCAAGTTGCTATTAATTTATTTATTTATTTACACTGGTTGTACTTGAACATGTTAATCTGTTTTCTACCTCAATTGAGCTGTCTGAGAAGCATTTGTTCTGACGATAAAAAGGTAGTTTAAACCTATAATAACTTGCCTGTTTTGGCTCTTTCCACTTAGGAACAATACTTAACAAAACAAAAAATTTACCTATATCGTGATAACTATCGAAATCAAAAGTTGAGAGTCTGAAAAAAAATGATGGCCCATATTGCCCAGCACTAGGTGGATAGAGAAGATATTTATTCACCCCATCCATGAAAAGTAAAGCAAATTTTTTGCAACTAACAATACAACTATTATAATGTCTCATAACACACACTATAGAGGCTAATGGCACTTCGAGCTGGAGCAATAAACTTTAACTTCCCCTTGTGAGCCAAGCTTTAGAAATAACGTATTCTTCCTTTATTGTCTTAACAGTGGATGAAGTTCAGTCATCTTTTTTGTTTGATTTCAGCTAGTTGCTTAATCAAAAAATGAAAAAAAAAATGAAGGCATCACTACATTGATTGACAGCTTATTTGCACTGATAGAGGAAGCAGATTTATAGGATGGAGCTCTTAAGTTTTGTTGTTTGACCATTTATGAGCATGTGTAGACACCCTGCTCGCTATCATGACAACACCCAAATGGCAGTGTTTTTAAGTTGCCTAATGACAGGAGGTGGTGACAATTTACATTTTCTTTAAATTCCTTTACTGATTTTAGACATCACTACAAATGTACAATATTCAGATGAACTAATTACGTGGGGGCGGTTTGAATGGTTCCTGTTGAAAAGTATAACGATTAACAAAAATGGACACCTCAAACAAAGATCGATCTTGTTTGACTAATCACCGGAATTATGTATAAAACCATGCTTATCGTCTAAGAAAGGAATGGAAGGATCAGCATGAAATCACCAAGACTTAGCTGAAGTGGTGGTCAAATTATTAAGTGCTTCAACAGTCATTACTTGGCTTAAAAAGTCTGCACAAAGACTACCAAGAAAAGTCATTATGCTAATAGTCTACATCATCTGATCAGGGGTCAACAGTGTTACATTTAGATGCAGAGGGTAGGAGTCCGTAATTTGGTGATCAACATCCTTGGTTAGGTGCCTCCTTTATGTATCAAAGTCAAAAGACTTGCTAAAACCTGGCTGCTTAGCCTTTAACATGCCCTTTGACCAGAGACGGTCTAATGCTTGCGTTCCTCTGTGCTTTTGGGCCACCCCAGGGCTCTCTCTGTTGAGGTAGGTGGCCCAGGTCCTCCTCTGCAACATGGAAGCACCCGGGATCAGGATATTACATGCTCCATGGTAAAGGGGCCTTTAGCGCTCAGCATCTGCCCCTGCCTCAGAGAAGCCTGCTGATCCACCTTTCATCCACTCTTTCCCATGACTGCACACAAAGAGCCAACGTTTAAAAGAGCCCCTTTTGCACACACACACACACACACACACACACACACACACACACACACACACACACACACACACACACACACACACGCGCACACGCACACACACACACGCACACACATGGCGTCATGGCTCAGAGGTCAAACGGGACTCTGCAGGTACAACACTCAATACTACAATTTAAATCTTTAAATTAAAATGATAAGTAAACAAATAATTAATTGCAAAATTAGGTGATGTGGCCAAAAATGAGAAGCTGATAGACAAAATGTTAAAATATACTATAATGCCAAAGCTATTCAATAATCTTCTTTTATACACGTATGAACTTAAGTGGCATCCCAAGCCTCTAGTATTTTAGTTAAGTGGCACTGATGTCCTTATTTGGTATCTCCTTATGTTTAAGCTTTATCATCTTCCACATTTTGCTGTTAAAAATAGAAGGTAAATCAAGTAATAGAATTTTTAATTATCACATTCCTGGTCTGTCAACTTCCTATAAATATTACATCGTTTGTACTTCTGTATTTTTAGCATTAAATGTATCTTTGTTAAAAAAGAAAGCAAATTATTTAAGAGGTTACTATGCTGTAAACATTGTCGGTTGAAAGTAATAAAATCAAATATTAGCAATAACAACTTATTTTGTGCACAATGAAAATATCAAAGTGTTAAAAGTTTGTTAATAGTATATGAATAAACAAATGACTATTGATTAGTACAAATTTTTGTAAAATCAGACATGTTTCCTCTTCCATTTTAATGAAGGGGGTGCCCCACCCACGCTAATAATAAAGCTTTTTCTTAAAAAAGTAAGAAAAGCAAATTTTCGAGTCTAGTAGGAATGAACCGAATACACCAAGGGGAAAGGGCCACCATCTGAGACTAACCGTGTGTTCACACTGGATGTGAGTTTACATTGAAAGTCAATGGAAAGACACGATCTTGCATTTCGAATGAGGCAAATCGAGCAAACAGCCTGGCATAAATGATGAGATTTGAGCGAGATTTTGGAGCGAGCAAACATGAGCTGGTCAAGCATCCATCCAGGCGTGAACTGCGAGTTTGATTCGTTCAATTTGCATGCGGTGTGAACAAAGCTCACCCTTTGCAGTTATAACAGCGTCAACTCCTCACTATCCTCATTGTTAAAGAGCCTTAGCCACCCATTAAGGTGTTCCTCACTCTGATTTTGGTCATTCATCAAGATTGTGAAACCAAACATTTAAACTCTATTCCAACAATTTTTGACAAACTATCTTCACTCCCTTGAAATATTCCAGATATTTATCCCCTCAGCTTCTTGCTGAATATAAATCAGGCACCTAGGGTTGAGAGGAATGCATTTGATTTTTAAATTGGGAAAAAAGAGTATTTCGGATGGCATTTAACAAAATCATTGCTGAAAATCCTTTACAGACCAATGTGGTCGACAAACAGCAGACTGCTTTTATATAAAGAGCAGAGACAATCCCTTTATTTACATATCCCCAAACATCCAAGTTGCTTTTTTCACCAGTACAGTACTGTTATATTACTTGAATAGTTTTACAAGAAAATGTATACGTAGCGCTCAATTAATGTCACACCTGCTCCCTATTTTCCTTCCAGCTGATCCTCATTCCCATAATTATTCACCCAATATCTGTCTTGCTTCTCTCCTCTAGCTTTACTGGCGAATTAGTTCTCTTGCGGTCTGTATCATCAAGACTTTTATCGTGTTTAATAAATTCTTTACTCACTGCACTTGCGTCCTCTTCAGTCAATCACCTGACACAGAATTTGAATTAGAGTTTTCTCTTTAAGTTTGGTTCTTTTAGCAGGGGGGAAAGCAGCAACCGAACTAAAAATTAGACCAAAAACTAACTAAAAAAGTGGTCTTGGTACAAATCCAAACAAAACTCTACAGTGGTTAGTTTGTGGGGAGAACATGATCGAACTTCGATCTAAGCCAAAAACAAATCAATACAAAAAAATATGCATTTTGAACAAATTCAGCTCATTATGGGTTGGTGTTTGAAACAAATGATATAATACTTTATCCCAATGGTCAAAAATCATGCAGCACAGTATTAAGGGCATTATCCAGGCATTTTGTCCTCCATTATTTACTTCCGGGTGCACGTTCATTCCACCCAATCGAAAAGTAGTCGAGGAAACCTACAATGACATATGTGACCAATGAGTGGCCCATATGATGTCATATCAGTGTGGTCCGAAATGACAAGGTCTGAAAAGAGGTCCATTTGATCGTAACTTCTGAGAGAAAAAGCTGAGAGACAGCTACATTTTCAGATGAAGATAAGTCACCGGTAGATTTTCTCTCTCAACATGAAGCTTTGTTTTTAATTGGCTTTTCCAGAGCTCAGCCTCATTTTGTACCAGGAGCCCATGCACTTGCCCAAAAACTGGATTTGAATCAGATCAAGTGGCCTACTAGCTCTGGAAGGGATCAATTCAAAGATGTATTTGTATGCAAGATTGAGGATTAATCCATTTCTGAAGGTAAGGCACAATTTCCAGACTGTTTTAAGCTTAAAGGATCTTCTTAATCTAATCTGCAGGATAAATTGGCAATCTTAGATTCCTGTATAATCCACTGTCTTGAGATAAACTGTGGGCAGCATTAAGGTTTTGTATTAAGGTTAATCTTGTAGACTGTATTTGCTAGGTGGGTTAAGAGATAAAAAAACAAAGTTACATAGAACCTCAGGTGCGGATACTCTTTACCTTTGACTAATCCTTCTCAAACTCTACAACATTCTTTTGTGCTCTGTGTCTGATGAGGTAACTCTTCAAACTTTACTTCCTCTT
The DNA here is from genome assembly GCA_007224835.1 of Danionella cerebrum. NCBI lineage: Eukaryota > Metazoa > Chordata > Actinopteri > Cypriniformes > Danionidae > Danionella > Danionella cerebrum. The sequence continues at coordinate 253,253 of SRMA01026999.1, forward strand.
ATAAACACTCCTCATTCCAAAGTGTCTTATGTAAAGCTCTTCTCCTGTCTCTGCCCCCCTCAGAAAATCTTTGAAACATAAATGGTTTGAAAATAGTAAAATAAGTAATTTTCAAAAAATAACCATTTAAAATGTACAGTTTCAGTGCTGAGCATTAGGCCTTGAGCTTATAATATTACAAAGACCCATAATGCATTTGCAAAGAAATTTGTCAACTTTGCTATAATAATAAAAATGCCAAAAATGTTGAGGTGACAGAAACAGATTTGACATTTTCCATCATATCTTTTTTTTAACGCCAGTTGCAAATAAAAAAGAGAGCACACTGCATGTCTCAAAACAGACTCTTGTGGATTTTCATTGCAATTAATCCTTCCCAAATTGGAGAAAAGATTTGCTAAAATATTGCAATAACAGAGTTGACAAGAAATGAATCTATGGTAATAAAGTACAAACATAGATATAACGATATAAAGTATATTACATTTAACTGAAAAAAAGAAAAGCTTGCTGTCATAAAGATTCGTCAGCAGATGCTGAGACATTACAATAGGTTAGATGTTGTTTGTTTAAACTATATTCTGTTTCTTTACAGTTTCATTAGTGTTAATAGAGACAGACAGACAGTAAATATACCATTTATAATGAAAATCAAAAAATTTATAGTCTTTCTCACTGATCCGCTTGGTGATGGATCAGGACTTTAAAATGGCATTAAAATTTGATTTTTCTATTAAACTCAATCATTCATTCATTTTCCAAACTGCTTATTCCCCTTATTCTTATTCCCTCTCCAGCGCACATTGGGCAAGAGGCAGGGGTACACCCTGGACAGGACATCAGTCCATCGCAGTTCTATTAAACTCAATAATCAATAAAGTTATTGGGAGATATTAAGTTACTGTATAATATACATATATATTTGGCTAAAATATAAAATAAAGCATTTTTCTTTAGATTATGTTAACCTTGTTTTCAATTTTATTTGATTAAACTGCATTTCCTTTTAAAATGGAAGTTATATGGGCATTTTTTAGAAGGGAATTTATCACAGAGATGTGAAGTATACCGATAATTCATGAACATTCAACAATAATGTAAATTTCAAATCTATTAAAACTCAAAATCCTGAGCAAACAGAACTTTTATCAAGTATCATTTCCTACAAAAATGTCTTTATTTTTAGAATATAGTAAAATTACCCGGTATACGTCAAATTTATGTAAACATAGGAGTCACCGTAATTCACTTCACAATCACAATCAGCGAGAAAAAGTCTTGCTTCTGAGTGTTCACACGCAGTAAACATCTCTCCGCAGCCTACACACATGTGAACTGGTACAGCCAGCCCTGAAAATCACACACTCACGTCTTATCTACTATTCTTGGTTTTTTTTTTTACAACTGGTTAGGAATGAATGTCAGCATGCCCCACATTCATTTCATGCCCACCACCTGTAAGAGCTCTGCTGTAGATAAAGCCAAACATTTAAACCACAGTATATTCTCACTAAAGACAATTGCTAAAGTAATTAAAAAAATAGAACATTCTGATGACGTTAAATTTTATATTCAGTAATTGGTTTCTTCTTATGAAAAGATATACCCGAAGTAGTGTCCAACAAAATTCCAGTCCCTTCTTCTGATGCATTAGGGAGAGAGTAATGTGATCTTCAAAGACTATCTAGACTCATTTCTAAGTGGCTTTGAACAGGAATATCTTCAAAGCTGCCACTGAAGGAGCTCTTTATTAGAGAACTGACTGTGGTTTTAGCAAGTGTCTCATATCAGAGGAGATCTGGCATCCACAGCTGCATCACAGCTGCATTCAAACTCAAAAGCATCCCACCGAAATGAAATAGAATGACTAAATTTAGGCTGGATGGGTGGTTTTGTGCCTTTTTAATAATACACTGGTTCTCTCAGAGGAACTAGAGCAATGGCGTTTTCCCATCATACATTATAAGTGGACAAAAATGCACTTCTAAACGTTACATAGTTCAGGTCAGGTCATTTTTTTGAGCCAGTAACATGTTTTCTGAACAATCGTCTGGAATAAAACAAAAAAAAAATCACCAAGATGATAGAAACAGAAGCTACTGGCCACATCTACAACAAATTACCTAACAAGTACTGGGACCAGTAGGAATTCAAGATGAGGGACAAGCATGGAGCATGACCATTCCAAGTCGATGCCAAGGTACCAAAATATCAAACTCTACATCTGGTCCATATAACATTAAAAACTATAAAAACTGCCAGATTTGGGCCATCTTTGGCCCACACTCCATGCCAGTGCCCAAGGTGTACCAAGAAGGGTTTGATTGCAGCATGCACTAAAAGGGGCGGGCGTGGATCACGCCCATGCCCTCCAGTACTGTTGGTGGCTTCAATGGTACTACATCAACCAAAATGAGGCAGTAGCATTGAACCCTAACTCTAACTCTAACTCTAACTCTAAACCTAATCCCAACCCCATCCCCATCGCCAACCCCAACCCCAACCCCAACCCTAACGAGTATTTTGAGTCAAGTTGTCTTCAGTTTGTTTTAAGTTACCTTTGACTCCTCAAGTTATTCTGTGTAATTTTGAAAGCTTCTAGTTACACAAAGGTGTATCAATCAGATACTTTGTAGTTTATACTGTACCCAGAAGAGTAAGTTGACCAATAATGTCAAAGTGGAGATGGTCTGGGAGTGCACAGCTTGATCCACACCCGCCTCTTTTAGTCCCAATCTAAAAAATCTGGTTGTGCCAGCCAAATACAGAAAAAAAGAAAAATATTTTCTTCCAAAAAAGAAAATTTTGGACAGTGGCAATCAGTTCCTACTTCCCAGCAGCATTTGTTGTTTCTCCATTTGGTAGCCCGCTTACTATGTTACTTAAGACTAGGGGTGTAACGGTACACTAAAATCTTATTCGGTTCGGTACAGTGTCTTGGAGAGCTCGGTTCGGTTAATTTTCGGTACAAATCAATAAAAACTTACAAAATCTTTATTTTGAAAAGCTGCCAATACACAATAGAATTCTTCCATAAAATAAATAAAAGTGACACATTTGGGTGATATTTTAAATAAATTGCACTCTTTATAAAGAAATACACATTTTTAAATAAAAAATGAAATACTGCAACTAGTTAGGACCTGAAAACTTTTAACACTAGCAACAGCTTCAGCTTATATATCAACAAAACTAACTATTCAAGTTTTAAGTTTTTGGCTAAAAATTAACCTATCCACATTTTCTGAAGAGAGCACAGATCTGACTGCTGTGACAATATCTCCAGCAGTAGAAAATGTTGATGTGTTGCCTGCCACATACCCGATCTCCGTGGAACAAAGTCGCCATACAACTTTAAATTTATCCACTCGTCTATCCCCGTTATGTATTTTAACAGAGAAGCCAAAGTGTTCCGAAAGAGGAGACCGTAGTGAGGTGGGAGGGTCTTCAAGCTCTGGCTTCTCTTTCGCTGTTGCCATTTCTCACAGCTACCCGTGCAGTGCTACTGTGCGTCACTCAATAGTGTCCGTGCAGAAACTCACCGAGGAACATTGTTCCGCTGCGCTTAATATCGCGATAATAATAAATGTATATTATTTCCCGGTAATTAAAAAAAATATACCGAAACGGTACGCAAGTGTACCGAACCGAACAGGCCACACCGAAACGGTTCAATACATCCCCGTGAACCGTTACACCCCTACTTAAGACTGACAAAAATCCATTATGAAATGTATTATTACTCTGTAGCCCTTTGTACCGTATTCTACTTTTCTTATTCTTCTTACTGTAGGAGTTTAATTACAATGCTACAGTTTTGACATTGCTAATACCGTAAGATCAAGAACGTATCACAACAAAGCCTATACATGGAATATTGTTCTTCATTGAAGAACTCTATGAAATCTGTTACTCTCTATGAACAATCCGGTTAGATCCTTTGTTTTAAATCTATAGGGAAGGTTTACAAGTCACATTTTTATAATGATGTGTCTCCATGAAGCCGTTACTGTGGTGGAACGAAAAAAAGAACCTGAACCTTTACTCCCAAAATGTTTTGGCTCAACCCCAGGATAGTACAGTGAAGTCTGACAAATGATGTGGCTGTGAAACACCTGGAGAGAAGCTCCCAGCACTTGACAAGTTACATATTACCAAACGCTGCACATCAACAGCAAAAACATCATTTTTCGTTCTTTCAACTGTGTACATCAACATTTTTCGTTCTTTCAACTGTGTACATCAACTGAAAACAGAGACTCAATGAGATTTGTGTGAATTTACAAACAAATATCATTCATTCATTCATCTTCTAACCCGGAGTCACCTCAGTGTCAAATGCAATGACTTTCTGCAGATAATAAATTTCATTTAATGAAGCAAAACTGCTTTAAATGACAACAAAGCTCAAAGTGAAATTACATAATTAAGATAAAATATATTGTGTGAAATGCTGCTGAAAAAAAACTTTTTAATATAGTTAACAAAAGTCAATCCCTTCAAAACATTAGATTTCAGACTCCTGTAAATAGACATGTTTTGAGATCCACTATAATGACAAAAGTATTCAGTCCCCCATGTTTCAATCACTTCATCAGATGGGTTTTCAAGGCTGAGCCAAGATATCAATCCCAAAATCTTATATGATGCAGTGAGGTAAGGTACATTGGAACAACTAATCATAATTATCAAAGTTAATACATTCAGCAAAATACATTTTCATTACATTTATGTATTTAGCAGACACTTTATGCAAAACAACTTACAGTTCGTTAGTAAACATAAGCAGTTTGTTACAAGATCGGATTAATCATAAGACATACACATAGAAGATGTTACAGCTGATACAGGATAAATTCACTGCTTTTTTTTAGTTAGTTCATTTAGACAGTGCTCTATAAAGAGAGAAATAGGTTTAATTTACAAATGTCATAACATTAAAAAATAAAACAATTCTCAGAAAAACGAGTGGAAGAAAATAAATCATGTAAATATAAGATCAAAGCTTATTTGAGTGTTCTTGATGTGCCTGCAGGTTCTGACTGTGGTTCACAGGGTGAGTGTTGTCCCTCATAAGCCACCAAATCACCTTACAATGGAAGCCAGAAAATCACTTTTAGCCTTACCCCCTCCTCAGGCATGGCAGGATGGAAAACAATGCAGTGGTGGGAATGAAGAGGGGTCTAATCCCACTCACAGACCAGTCCTGAACCCCGTCGTGAGGGCAACTGTGAAGCTCTAAAACCACAAGACCTTTCTGAGCAGATTTGTCCTGAAGCAATGTGTTACTTTAGCATTTAACAAATATTTAACATTTTCGCTGCATGATGACAAGTTATCATCACACATATTAGATTACTTACAAACACAATGATAAATGTTTTAATTATGATATTATGGGATTATTCCATCAAATGTCATAATAGTTAGTAGTAGTATATACTACTTGTATATGTACAATAGTTAGTATGACCCTAGTATTAATAACTTGGGATCCATGTGACGTCTATGCAAATTTGTTTCTTTAAAGCTTACCAACGACCAGAATTGCCAAAATGGTAAGCAGTGCATTTTAATCACAGATAACATGTTTTATTCTTTAGCTCTACACATATCCACTGATAATAAGAGACTGTAGTCTTTGTGCTAGTACAGGACAGTATCTTTGTCACTGTTTTACACCAATTCTTTTGGTCCAAAGTGTCTAACATCTAGCAACTGTTGATCTAAGACACTAAAGCAACAAGTGAGCATTTGTTCAGGAGGAATGTAGAGTATGTGGGAGGATGGGGAGAAGAAGTCCACGTTTCCCACCCCTATCAAAATGATGAGCACTGGCTGCACTAATAGCCCTCAGCTGGAGCCTCAATATTGATTCATCAGTTAAAATACACCTGACTGTTCTCCTCAAGGTTACGCTGGTACAATCAAACAGAAACCTGTAAAAGAACCGATCCATACTGTTATAAAAAGTGATTCATGTGTTTCTCTTGGAGTCGTGATAACAGTAAATGTATTCTTTAATCAATCAGACTGTTTCTACATTTAGCTTTGGAGCGCAAACATGAATTTTAGACCCACAACCAGCAATAAGGTTACTTAAGGAGAGATAGTTCTACACAGTAAAATCCTCAGGAGTTAAATTAACTCTACTCAGAGTGTATTTGGTCCCACTCTATATAGAGTTAAACCAACTCTGAGTTATTTAGATAAGTCTATTTGAACTAAACAGTCTATATTTGTCTGTTTTTACTCTTTCTGGAGTGGACTTGGTCCCTCTCTGAATAGTTAATTTTTAGTTTGCATTTTCCATGCAGATTTGGAAAAACATGAAGAAAATAGATTATTAAATTACTCTTTCTCAGAGTCGGTTTAACTCTATATAGAGTGGGACCAAATACACTCCGAGTAGAGTTAATTTAACTCTTAGGATTTTACTGTGTCTACATTTCTACATTTTAAAAAATTTCTTAATTTCTTAAAATTACCATTTTTTTCTATAGAGTATATAGTAGTTTAATATAGAGTTTTCTAAACATTTTAGCAATGTTTGTGAATACTTTTCAAGCATTTAATGTTTTCTTCACTCCTTTTGTTGAATGTGTTTAATTACACACAAGCAACTCTATGACCATAGAACTAAATGAAGATTCAACAAAACATTTTTCTGACAAAAGATTGATGCAATTGATGAATTTTGAACAACTGTTTACACAGGGATTTTTGGAACCTGGAATAGAAAAAAAAAGAAAACTTTAAATTTGATACAAGTACAAAATAATACAATACAATTTTCTTTAGTTTACTTTTTTGTTTAGTTTGTTTAAAAGTGTACAAATTAGAAGTTTTTATTTTTATCTCTATCTCAAAACTGTATGATATCAACCTATAAAAATAGAATAAACCAAAACTAAGGCCAAAGATGTTAAAGATTAACTCATTAGTCAAAATGTGTAGTGTTCCCACAAAAAGCAGCATGTTCAACATTAAAAACATCTTTTTTAATGAAAAACATAATTTAAAAATTATGTTTTTTTTTTAAATAATTGGACTCAGTTTATTGAAAACAGTTTATTGAATTTGTGAAATGTGTTATAAAAACATTTAGGATAGAGGGACAGATAATTATAAAGTTACAGCATTCAATAAAATATTAACAACTTAATAATATCATTCAAGGTACCTACTCCACCTACTAGCTTCTCAAGTACGTGCAGGAACAGTTTTGACAGAGAGTTCCATTAAAAAAAAAATATCCCCAACAAGGTTATTGCAAAAGAAACATGCAAGTTGTGTTCATGTATTAAGATATAAGCATAATAAATAAGTATTGAAACTGTGTTTCAACTAGAACCGGACTGGGTTAAGTAGGAACTAACTGTGCCATCGAATGGGGCTGATAATGGCCATAATATAAAATAATTAAATTCAAATGGCAGACATTGTATCCTTTCAACAACATCTTAAGCTTTTATTTGGATATTTAAACACGTATAAACACTAAAGCATTTGAAATATGAGGGAAAAAACTTAAGTAAGCATTTGTTTGTTTGCTCATCCTCTGCTTGGGGAGAACATAAACACGTTATATGCCCTTGGGCAATTCCAACAAACAAAACTGATCTGAGCAAAGCAAGTTCAGGATGACCGTAGCGGTCAGTGGATTCATAAACACCAGCTTTCTTCTAAATAACAGGTTTCACCAGACAGTTGCAGCTCATTCTGTTCGAAGTGGTTGTGTGGGTTTCCTATCATTCATAACTCCTGTGCATCAGTAAAACATCTTTAAACCAAGGTCTGCATTCACACAATGTTTTACAGATTATTATTCAAAAAGAGAAAAGCTTCCAGTGATTCCAGCCAGAAATGTGCAAGAGTGAAACGCGGGTCTTCAAACATGATAAAGAGAGCAGTGAACCTTACACATTGTATTTCCCTCAGTGAACAGGGCCAGTATTCATCTTGTTTTTCCAATTCCAAAATAGCTGACACATGCCAGCCACCCTGCTGCTTGAATGAGTCGCCCATGGGACAAGCGCAACACCTGACTAACTCTGAAAATCAAAGACACTGTGTCTTTGAATGTGAGACAAGAGCTCCGGCCAACAATGGATGCTCTTTAAAAGCCACCCGCTACGCTTTGGTGAGTAATAATGACTGTGTTTGGTAGCAAATACGCAAAATCCAGAAAATAGCAATCAATTACACATAATGCTGACCTGTTTGGTACATTTCCACAAATGATTGCCTAAGGTGGCAATGTTTGAAGCATATAAATTGTGATATTAAATGTTATCCTACACACTTCATTTCCCACAAACCTCATGCCAAGTCTCATCACCAAGTTGTTCCTGATTTGCAACAAGAGTTAGGACATGAATTATCTCTTTGATTGCAACCAAAATGGTATACCTATTACAATTGGGTATACAATACTAAAACACAATAATAAAATTTGGATACAATGGCAATATGGATGTTCAAATTCAAATTAGGACACAAAAAGTAGATCCTCAAAGCACTTGCAATTATACTGCCAAATATATTCAATCCCTTCTAATTTAGTTCAGATGTTCCATTCACATCCCCAAGTGCGTAACATCAAGCACCAAGGAATTTGGTGAAAGGGGCCATTCATGAAAAATGGTCTGATCTCAGGAGCTTAGTGAATTCCAGCATGGTCCTCTCACCTACATCTTTCATCCACTCCACCCTTTCCTTTTAACACCCTCCTGTCCTGATGTAATTAATTCAAATCGGTCCTTAGGAAAAATAAATAATAAATAACTATATAAATTCACTGCTTACATCCAGAGGAGGAAACACCACAGCAGGTATTAACTCCCCTGGAGATAACAAAACTGTCCAGCCCACAAAAAGCACCTACACGTGGTGGCTTTTAAGCAGGACAAAATTTAAAAACTGAGAGGTTGAAAGTATGTACAAATTTTGAATTTGAAAAAAAACTTAAACTGGAAGTACAAAAATATTGACTCCTAGCAAATGACCAGGGTACAGGCCTATGGGTTCATGTACTAACAATTTCATGGACTTCTTATGAAATATGGCATACTTACAATGCTGGAAATGTATTTACAGATAAAATAAATCTCACATCTTAACAGGTTCTCCCGCAAACTCTCTTTAACCATCCCTATCAACGTGAACGTGAGGGTATACTAGGCCTGACCGAATTGAGGGGAAAACCTTTTCCCCTCATCACTTTCAGGTTTGTACAGCAAACATGCTCAAATATTATCCTTGAGAGATGTTTGAATGAAGAGTGCATTACTTGATTTCAAAATAAATTTAAGAAAATGACGTAGGGTCATGTGACTTCATACGGAGTGTTTTAAAAGGGAAAGAAATTGAAAAATTGGCCTGGTAGAATTTGATCAATTACAGGGTCTGAATGTCGATTACGATTCACTCACACCAGAACCCCTGCCTTATTTACATAAATTTAAATATGTTATTAAGCACAATTGACTGAGAAACAGACAGTGAGAGCCTGCCAAAATCAAGCAATAAATGCAGATTTTGTTTTTTGCTTTTATGAATACTTTAATTTGCATGCATTATTTTTTATTATTATTACTATAGATTATTGTTTTACATTGAACTAAATTACAATTATTTGAAGAAAAAACTATTTGAATTTAAAGAAATATAACGCAATACCTTTTAGATCCCCAACTATTTATCAACGCTACCTTGTGCATATTTCCCCAACAGTCCTCTTAAAAAGTATGTAGGTATTTCAAAAATTCAAAATAAAAATGATGTCTACACTTATATTAAAAAGTGCACTCCAGTACTGACCTCAAAGTTCAGAGCCACACTGCCAGCTACATCCCAAGCCGGGGCAGACCCCAAAATAATCCAATCCAATTACCAACATGTCCATCATGTGTGGCCCCCGGGCAAGGTCACGACCCTTTCAAGATATTCCGAAATCCCCCTCACCGTGAAGACATCTTTATTAAAGCCCTCAAGACCTCATAAGATTGAAACATGTGAAAAGCTGATTTGTATCGAATTAAAACCCTTATACACGATTTCAAGTCGTTTGGTAAATGCACCACTCCACCTCTGCCTTCTGCACAGTCTAAGAGAGCTGCTGTCAAAAAATTGCCATTTAAGGTGACATGCTTGACTTCAGAAAGAAAAAAAAGTGAATTCCTACAAGAGCAGACCAGTACTCCCTAAGGAGGGATCTCAAGGTTCTTGCTATTCTTGTATGGGAAAGTGGACTCGCTGCCAGTTTGCTCGAAGAACAAATCTGAGGACGAGACACAAAGGAAGCCAATCTCACAACAGTGCATGAGAATAGAGCAAGCCGCTCTGTGGCAGGGTCAAAATATTGCTCGGTGATAAAAGACAATCCTGAAAGCTTCGAGAACCGAGGGACAATACGGCCATAAACCCAAGGCATCTAAATCACTTTCAGCTGATTACCAACAAGCCTTTCTGCTCGGCTTCAGCCTCACCCCGCTCAGCAGCAACAATCAGCACTTTGAAGATGTGCGCTGATGCAGAGCGTTAATCAGCAAGATACCATCCTCACAATGTTCATTTCCTACAGACCCCAGAGGAAACAGCTCTTGAGAGCCACTTGCAAATGGAATTCTGGGGTATTTTTGCATTCAGGGAATAAAAACTGCAAAATTATGAGCAACTCAATCTGTTTTTCGGTTAAGTAAAAAAAATGCCTAAAACTATGAGTTATTTATTGTTTGTTTGAACCTTTTAAACTTAGACATTTAAATGAAGCTGCTTCTCCCATTCAGCTTCCTGTCCAATTACCCTCCTTTCCTGCATTTAGCAATAGTCTACTGATTACGGTAAAGGCAGTGGGCTGTGACTCACATGTTAGTGTGTCACTCGGCTTATTTACATAATTCCTGAGGTGTGTACCAAGTTACTTTTTTGGCAAAAAAGTCTATTATCTAAATGGACAGGGAATTGGGAGAAATTTCAGCCTCAAAACATTAAAACGAAAAAAAAAATAGAGATACGTTTTTAAAGATGAAAACGTTTCAGCAAACTGGTGAAGAGGCATCCTTTAAAGCTTTTCATTTGACTTTTTAAAATTTCACAAAGAGGATTTAAGCCTGAGAAGAGTTAACAAGAAACCACAAAAAAAATGCTTTTCAGAAACATCTGTTTAAACTGGTACCGAGTTGAAGTATCGTCTAGAATATTACATAGAAAAAAATCTGTGGTTTTCAAATTACTACACTCATCTTGACAGGGCCAACATTTCCAGCAATTAATCCCCGCTGACCAGATCTGGATCACCTACTGTTTAAGGTCCAAAGCTACGGGAAGCAGAGCCCTGGGGGCCAAAAGCAGATCTCAGAGTTCCTCTGCTCCTCAGCTGGGGTCAAGGACCCTCCATCACCCCGCAGAACAAAAGAGGAGATTCCTACAGACCCTGGACAACATGGCACAGACACAAAAGGAGGCTGGGAACACCCCATCACACCAACACAAGCAGGAATTGCAGGCACTGGATCCCATCCACACAGACTCAAACACTACTGCTCAATAATAAACACTTCAGAATACAACCATGGTCAAGAGAACATTCTTCATCTTCCCCCAGTGTTTTTTACAGCTCTGGAACCATTTAACTGTTCTAGAGATTTGGTGATAGCTTAGCATACACATATAACCTAGACTACAAGCACTTCGGCAAATAATCTGACCAAAGATTTCATATTTATACCAGATTTTTCTCATTCTTTATTTATATCATATTGTAAAACCAGCAGAAATTGGAGTTTATAAGTACACCTGACATTTTCGCAAAACTTGTTGGCACAGAGTCAGACGTTTAAGACAGTTGGCATCCATGTTTCCACATCTCAGGAGGGATTTTCCACTTTTCAGAATAAACTTCTGATTTAAGTTGGTTGAATATCTAGGCTGACTCAAACCTTCAGCTTTCTAGATAATTTTCCTAAGTTTTAAAAAAATTCTTGGGCCACAGACCATGTTTTTGATTATTATTTGGCAGGAATACCCATCCACATCCATATTCATTACCCTGTCTTTATGCATTTGGCAGATTCTTTAATCCAAGGGGGTGTACATTTCAAGGAATGAACGCAGTTGACCTGGGATTCACACTACTGAGCCACTGGAAATTATTTTTGTGTACATCCTTCGCTTTTACCACTCAACAAGCTCCTTAGGAATGGTCTTGTAGCCTAGCCATGTCTTGTGTATAGCTACAATTTTGTCTCTAACTTTCACACATTTTATTGGTTCTCTCTAAAGATTTATTTTATACAAAGATGATATACACCATTTCCACATAAATCTCCACTAGTTAAATGTGCGGTATGAGATTTCTGAAAAAGTTCGGAAACCCGTGGCTCGGGTCGACTAGTGTCAGCGCGGTCCTGGCATAGATCCCGAACACCTGGCGCCCACCATCAAGGGCGAATCGGGAACAGCCGCGCCTCATCAGCGCGGCAGCATAAAAGAGAGAGAGAGAGCTTCCACGGCGAGCAGAACCTCCGAAAAGTGCAGCAGCTAACTCCTCTCTCTCTCTCTCTACCTCCAGACAGCCCGTGAAGACCAGACGACGGCACCGTCCCCCATAGCCCCGATTCATCTGGACACCGAGCATGTGAGCACTATTGGGATTGGGAAGAGCACCACGAAGAAAGAGGACACAAGCACCGAGCACTTGAAGACTGCACTGCACACGAGCACTTCGTTTTAACCATCAATAAATCAACCCTCTGGGGAACTTTCTGTTTACAACCTTGTTGTGTGATCCCTCTCCTGCTACAACTGGTGGAGAATGCAGGTATAACACCCAGGGGGGATCACACTAAAGCGTTTCTACACCCCGGATATCTAACACTGCAGTTTTTTTTTTTCTGGATTCAGCATTGAGTACGGTGCGCGGCGCTCTCCAACATGGAAGACATCGTCAAACACCTGGCAGAAATGAGTATTCGACAGCAGCAGATCGCCGAGTTCCTTATGAAGCAGCAGAGCGAAACAGAGCGGAAGGTCAGCGATCTTCAGGGTGCCAGCAGCCAGCAGATCCCGCTGTCCGATGTGAGAGCTCAGGCTATGCGGCTTCTCCAAAAACTGACTCCCCACGATGACGTCGAATCCTACCTCCAACTCTTTGAATCCACTGCAGAATCGGCAGGGTGGCCACGAGACGAGTGGGCACGGGCGCTGGCACCGCTGCTGACCGGCGAGGCGCAACGAGCTTTCTTTTCTCTGGACTCCAGCGTACGTGATGATTATGAAGAGCTCAAAAGAGAAATACTCGCTCGACTGGGACTATCTCCCATCTCTGCGGCACAGCAATTCCACGGCTGGGAATATCGCCCTCGCCGGCCAGCGCGCGCTCAAGCCGCTGACCTATCCCGCCTCGCCCGACTCTGGCTGCTCGAAGGAAGCCCCTCCGCCAGCCAGGTCGTTGAACGCGTGGTGCTGGACAAGCTGTTGAGAGCACTGCCTCGCGCACAAAAGCAGGCGGTCCGAATGAAAAACCCAACCACGTTATGGGAGGCCGTAGAGGCCATTGAGCTGGCGGAGGTGGCCCACCGCGACGACCCCGGAGAGCGTGCGCCACCGTACCCCCGGAGGGTGGTCCAGGACCCCTGTCCGCCAGAGGGCACCCCGCGACCAGAGAGCAGACCGGCGGCTCCCTTCCCTCACGACGAACCGATGCCAACGGATCCACCATCACCCCCCAAGAAGAAATGGCTGGCGGGTTGTGGATTTCACCATCGGTTACCTGAAGGAGCCCCGGGAGTGACGGTGATGGTCAATGGACGCGACTATCACGCGTTGTTGGACTCGGGGAGTTCCGTGAGCCTGCTGAGGAGCCAGCTCCTCCCACCTCGACACGAGACCCATGCCATACTGCCTCTAACGTGCGTCCACGGAGAAACCCGGAAAGTAAAGGCCCGCCAAATCCAGCTCCAGGCCAGAGGGAAAACCTGGATGGTCGAGGTGGGTTTAGTAAAAGACTTACCTGTACCAGTGCTCCTTGGCAGGAACTTCCCCGGGTTCGTCAGCCTGCTCACCGCCGCCACCCGCCGACCCGTCAGCCCTGGAGGGAGCCGCCCAACCTCGTCGCAGGAGAAGGCTTCATCCAACCCGGCCGTCACCCTAACCACGGATAGCGGGAGAGATGGTGAGTCCACCCCCCCTTCGGCTAACCTCTTTTATGATGTTTTTCAGCGAGTTACAGGGGGGGGGTCCTTCAGCCGCGAGCAGCATGAAGACGATCGATTAAAGCACTGTTGGGCTCAGGTGCGCGTGGCTGAGGGACAGGAACTCCAACCCGGGCCCCATCCTCTCCCGCATTTCATAGTGAAGGATGGTCTGCTCTACTGCGTCGCCGAACGACGGGGGGAGGTTAAGGAGCTACTCGTCGTCCCCAGGTCGAAGACAGAGACGGTGTTGGAGCTCGCGCACTCCCACCCAATGGCCGGGCACCTGGGAGCAGGGAACACGAACCAGAGGATCCGAGACCGCTTCCACTGGCCGGGGATTGACGGCGAGGTAAAAGCGTTCTGCAAGGCATGCCCTACGTGTCAGAAGACATCACCACATACGCCTCCCCCCAGTCCACTGATTCCACTCCCCATCATAGGGGTGCCCTTTGAGAGGATTGGGATGGACTTAGTGGGGCCGTTGCCGAAGTCTGCCCGTGGCCATGAACACATCCTGGTCATCGTGGACTACGCCACCCGGTACCCGGAAGCCGTGCCCCTACGCAAAGCCACCGCGAAGAACATCGCACACAAGCTGTTCCTGTTGTTCAGCCGGGTGGGCATCCCCAGCCAGATCCTGACTGACCAGGGAACCCCCTTCATGTCCCGGCTGATGGCTGACCTCTGCCGGCTGCTAAAGGTCGACCAGCTCCGCACCTCGATCTATCACCCCCAGACAGATGGCCTGGTCGAGAGGTTTAATCAGACCCTTAAAAGAATGCTAAAAAAGGTGGCCGATGAAGACAGAAGCGACTGGGACCGAATGATCCCCTATGTCCTCTTCGGCATCCGGGAGGTACCTGCATTCTCCACCAGTTGTCGCAGGAGAGGGATCACACAACAAGGTTTTTAACAGAAAAAATTCCCCGGAGGGTGGATTTATTAAGCGTGATAAGTGAAGTGCTCGTGGATAGTGCAGTCTTTAGGTGCTCGGTGCTCGTGTCCTCTTCCTTCGTGGTGCTCTTCCCAGTCCCAGGTGTGCTCTCGTGCTCGGTGCCCAGATGAAACGGTGCGGTAGGGGATAATGCCGTCGTCTGGTCTTCACGGGCTGTCTGGAGGTAGAGAGAGAGAGAGGAGTTAGCTGCTGCACTCTTCGGAGGTTCTGCTCGCCGTGGAAGCTCTCTCTCTCTCTTTTATGCTGCCGCGCTGATGAGGCGCGGCTGTTCCCGATTCGCCCTTGATGGTGGGCGCCAGGTGTTCGGGATCTATGCCAGGACCGCGCTGATTGGAATGGGCTCCCGTCACACTATGTACACAAACATGGTAGTCAATCAGCACTAAGGAGCGTATTTTGTCATGAAGCAAAGCGGGAGTGGTTACAACAAACTAAAGAGAGATGTGTCAAACTCAGATAAACTTGGGATCTGGTTTTCAGTGCTGGAGAGAATTGAGGACTCGAGAACAGCTAGCATCAGACGGCGAGATTGCTTTGCTTCTCCTGGATAGGTGAGCCCAATATTTATTTCACATAACGCTATATTCTTCCTTTTCCATATATCTTTGAAACCTTTCATATCCTTGATGAAAAACTTGTGCTTACTTCCACGCCTTAATGTGTGAGGAAAATTTGAAAAAAAAAAAATATTGTAAATGGAAAAAAATGAAAACAGAAAACATGACCATTTGTCATGGTTCCAAAAAGAAATAAATATATAAATGAATAAATGTAGTCCTTTTAGAGGCTCAACAATTTTTGTAGAAATGCGCACTTTCCTCGATTAAGTTTGGAGCGGTGAGGTACGAGGATATGTCCACAGTTTCACTTTGACGACGCAAAAAAATTTACATATCGTAGGAACTGTATAACTTTTTTGTTTGACTTTTTCAAACCGCGGTAAACCTTGAAACTGGTTATCATCCCATGCCTAGAATAGACGCCATCGGTCGGGGGGCGTATTTGTTTTCCTGATTTCAAACATCAACATCAACTCCCAAAAATCACATACACATCTACAATGATTGCTACCTGATAAGCAATAATCAAATTATTATTTCACTCATATACATTCAAATAACATTTTCCGAAAGCAATTGGCTGGATTTTTTTCCTATCTCTTAATGTTGAAATAGACATTCCATAAAATTTCTGTAGCCAACATGGAGACAAATGCGTCTTTCCCTAAGTGTATTTCTGACCACTGATCTTCTACAAAGCACATAAAGAGAACCCCAGCCATGAAACCAACGATTGAGCAGCAAAGCTCTTCTTGGAAACCCCTGATGCTCTTACCTTTGGTGTTAAACGCTTCCTTCAGGTAAAGCAGCACATCCGCAAACCTCCGCACATCATTGACCAGCTGCATTATATAGTCTGGATCGGCTGCCACCATGTCCATGCTGTCTGACCCAGAGCTGATGGAGCTCAGAGAGCCACTTTTTACCGTTCGACCCAAACCCCATGAACCAGAGGCTGAAGATAAAGGGAAAAAGTGCGGGTTTGGAAGTCGTGCCATTCCCTGCGATCGCTTATTCAGTCCTCCACTGCTTTGCTGGAGCATCCCAGCAGCAAACATCCCAGCTGCAGCCAGTCTGAAGAAAATATCCCCTTCCCTGGAGACTCTCAGATTCCACAGGTTTCCTTACCACCAACAGCAGCTCCTGTGAGCACAAAAGGGGCTACATGTGGTTAAACCCCAAATGTTTGAAGACAAGAAGACTTCTATTTGCTTGATTTCATCACACATGCGCTTGGGCGAAATTTAAGAAGGGCTTTAATAGGGACGTTTTACACACCAAATTGCTTTAGCCTTCACTGAGCCTCAACTGTAATTTACATATCAAATAAAGAAACCCTCCAGCAGACTAAAAGGGATATGGATATATTTAGAGATGGGGATATTACTTACAGGCATTTCAAAAGGATAATGTGACTGAGATCTGAGGCTTAGGAAAAGCTTGATTTCAGTAAAGCGCTTTGGAATTTTGTCTCCATTTAATTGTATTGTTTCCCAATCTTCGGGTCAAACATGAGGCGTTCCATCTTAGCATATAGACCCTATTCAATGTATAAAGGGATTTTGTATATAAAGTTATCTAGGCACCAAATGTCCATCCACTGAAAAGTGTTTAGCTTAATGTCACTTTCGGTTATTTACTGAAGCCCATATTTTTTTTTCAAATGAGGAGAGAACTTTGAAATAATGAAAATAAAGAAAAAAAATGGGGAAAAACTGTGTGCTGCATCACTTTTAGCCTAGCTTAGATCATTGAATCCATGTAGACCAGTAGCATTTTCGTATAAAGAAAAAAAATTGTCATACTTATTCCATTTTTTCTATTAAACCTTTTAGCGTTACGTTGTGTTGTATTGAGTTTCTTAATAATATCAAAAGATAAAACAGCAACAACTCATTTTCTGCTCGAATTACAACACGGCAGGGCTCTAGAGTGCGACCAATTTGGTTGCACTGGTGCGACCAGTCGTTCGAGGGGAAAAAAACGAAACTCTGTTGTCTCCCTGTTGTTCAACAACAGACACACATTAGGCCCATATCTTGGTCTAAACCAATCAGAGATAGTGAAGAGCGTATCCCGCCCCACCCCCCCTCTGATTGGCCGTGGTCCAGATATTCCTGTATGTGTGTGAACATACGTTTGAAAATGCATGTGATGCAGTCAGACAGAGAGAGGTGAGTCCATCAGGTAAACAGTGGATGTAGCCGTGGATTACGAGAGAAGATGAAAAGAACGATTGACAGATTTTTCATTAAGAAAGATAAGTTAGGGCCTGATCGTGAAAATTATAACCAATGCTCTGACACGGAGCCATCAACCTTCCCTGTGACTGGCTCTAATACATTTAGAATTGAAACTATAAACTTCAGTATTTTTCTATAAAACACATCACATGCCGCGATCAAGTGTCCCCTCTCCCCGCCGCCTTACAGCAGCAGGCAGCTGCAAACAGATCATCAGACGAGGTCGAGATGAGAATTAAGTTTTACGTTGCCTACAATATTGCAAAAGAAGAACTCCCCTTCACTAAATTCAAGTCCGAAATAATTCTTATGAAGAAAAATGGCTTGAACGTAAACCCGACGTACAGCAATGATGTCGCGCGCACCCAATTTATAGAAGTCATCGCAGATACATTGAAAAAAAAGACGTCTGTGCAAATTGTGAACAGTGCGTACATGGAATTCCTGATCGACGGAGACACATATATCGCCACAAAGGAATGCATCATTGTGTACAGTCATATCTTGCAGAAAGGAAGACCGATGAATATATTATTGAACACATTGAGGTCGAGCATGCTCATGCCCAAGGTAAGCCATGTCATGTCATGGAGCCTATATGTCAATAATATGGCTATCGTCTCGTTACTGCATTAACCATAATATTCTGACACTTAAAAATTAAAAATAAATAGGCTGCATTATAAACTCTTGATCTGGGTAGTAAATGGTATTATCGTTTTTATTTGTATTTGCTGCTCTTGGGGACCAAAATCAGTTTAAAGTTTAAATTTCAGCTCAGTAAAGCACTTTAAACACCTTTTCAGTAAGTTTTAGTTACATTTCTTGTGGAATTGTGCTTCAAATAAAGAACTTTATACTGACCAGGTTGTTAGTTAATCATTTACAAGTCAATATTGTCTATATGGACAGTGATTTAAAAAAAATAGATAACTAAAAAAAGTGAACTTGTGAAAATGCGGTGTTAAATGTGATGCAGTTGAAAATTTGGGTGCACCTAACTTTTGTGCTGGTGCACCTAAGAAAAAAATTTAGGCGCACCAGTGCAACCAGTGCAAAAAGTTAGTCTAGAGCCCTGCACGGTGTAGCCCTAAAAGAGAAAAGTTGCAACATTGTAGTTTGAATATGAAAGCTCTTTATTAGCATTATACTGAAATGATTTATGCTAAGCTAAGCTAAGCTAAAAGCATTAATTACCAGATCAAGAGAATGGCGGAAGGTTTCTAAAATGGTAAAACGCTACTAATTATTCAAAGGGGAGGTATGGGTAAATAACAGGGTAAACAGAATACACATATTTAAAAGATAAAACATATGTTATGTGTTCATATAGCCTCTAAAGTCTTTTAATCTAAAAAAAGGACATTCAGTCATATTTTCTCTAAAATCTCATTGCCAAATGATTTTAATAATTTTATGTTAAAAATAAATGGGACCTTCAAAGATCCTTTGTAAAAAGAGACAGAACCTTGCAGAACGAACTTGGTGAAGATATTTTGTCTTATTTTAGAATTAGATTTTTTTGTAAAATAAAAGCACACATTGGATTGCAAATAGAAATACATCGATTTCAAGAATGAAATTCTATTTAATACTCTTTGCATTACACTGTACATATCCATTTGTTAATACACATTTTCATCGCACATATACATATTGTAAATCTGTGATGAATCTATACATGTCTATTTGTAAATTCCTGCTTCAGTACGGCAACCATTATGTTCGTATCTACCTGCAATTTACATTATAGACAATAGCTGTATATTATGTTCATCTATTTGTACATTCTAATTGTAGTTATTTATCATCTGTAATTATGCTCACAGTACTTCATCTGTAAATATTATCCATAGTTTCTCCCTGTACATATCTCTTATAAATGCACCTATAACTTATAACTTATACATATATCCTGCACTTGCTGCTTTTTGCACTTCTGGTTAGACCTAACTGCATTTCGTTGTACTTGTACTTGTATAATGACAATAAAGTTGAATCTAATCTAAATCTATTCTAATAAGTGCCTTTTATGCAGGCCATTCAAAGCTATAGACCTCCAGGTTTCATTCGGCTATAGACCTCCAGGTTTTATTAACAACCTGTTTCAGTATACGCAAACCAGCTTCAACCAAGACAAGAGAACCTTGTTCAACCAAGACAAGATCATGTGTGATTCATGATGGTTAAACCTACACTGTGCAAGGTTTTTGCCCTCCAGGAATGGCTTTAGACACGCTTGCACTAAACTGAATATTCCATAAATTAAAATAAATGTTTATCGACTCAAATATTGAAAAAAAAAATCAAAAAAGTCAACAAGTATGAAGTACTCATTTTATCTTTGTTTCAGAATAACCACATGTATAGGTTGTATTTATAAATATAATATACATTTAGGCCAACTTTTTCATATGTGATTCTAATTCATGTTATTTTAGACATGCACTGTTCTTAGATTAAATACAGGTATATTTACAAAATGTCCAAAAAGTGTAATTATGTACATTTTAATAAAACTATTTTATAGCTGAATCGACATTGCTTTGTACTATATGGATCAAATCATGCAGCACATTGACGAATTATGTAATATATTGGTATGACTGGCATATTTCTGCAATTTTATTTTGATCGATAAAAATCTAAAACTCCCAATTTAATTCATTATGAGAGAAAAGGTCAATTCAAAAACTCGTGTTAACAAATAATTCTCCTGGAGGGGCATTGCCTTTGAATGTGATCTCCCTCAGGGTTTTCAATGAACCAAAGTCGAAGCATATGGAGCGTGTACGTTTCAAGTCCATGAGACCACAAGTCCACGTCGAAGCATGACAAAAACTATAGGAGCTTTTTAAATGTTGATTTTCCAAGGTATCTAAATCGCAATTTTATTTTGGTGATAAGCCAGAAGAAACTTCATATTGCAATATCTAATCCAATCCACTTTATTTATTCAGCACATTTATAAACAAATGTTTCCAAAGTGCTGTACAAAAGACAAATAAACAATAATAAAACCTAAAATAAATTAAAATCCCAAAATAAAATCAAAACAATAAAAAGATAACAGAGGACCACACAAACTCACATGGTGTTAAAAGCCAAAAAACAAAAATGAGTTTTAAGACGCATCTTAAAACACCCTACAGTGGGAGCAACTCGAACGTGAGGAGGCAGAGCGCTCCTCAGCTTTGGACCAACCACAGAAAAAGCTCTGTCTCCTCTTGTTTTAAGTCTCGTCTTTGGAATCATGGGCAGGAGCTGGTTCTCAAACCATTTGGATAAGGTCAGAGATGTACAGAGGAGACAAACCTTTCAAGGCCTTAAAAACTAATAATAAAATATTAAAATCTATTCTAAAATTGACAGGAAGCCAGTGCCAAGAAGCAAGAATTGGTGTGATGTGCTCAGATTCTTGTTAAAAGCCATGCCGCAGAATTTTGGACCAACTGTAGCGCGCCTTGTTATATACACGTATAAAGTGCATTACGAGTGTAAAGAGATAAAAGTGTGAAAAAACTTGATCAAAAGTTAAAAAAGGCTTAACTTTGTATAACAGACGAAGATTATAAAAGCAGTCAAGTTTAAAATCACTGCCAAGGTTGGTGGCAAAGGGAAGTAGTTATCTTTAAGGGGACCCAAGTCCAATTGGGGGTCAGTGGGCCCACAACAAGATCAGTTTTCCCTAAATTCAAACTAAGAAAATCTAGGCAGTCTAACAAAGTACTAAAACAACTAAATCCATCAGCACAATAAATCCCAGAGAAAAGTAAAACAGGCATCAGCTCAGAGCAGATGACCACCTGTTAAAGCTTCATCTGTACTTCTTCAGATTGGGGACCATATCCCAAATTTTTCAGATGGTTATGTAAATAATTAGTATTATTATAAATCACATCTATTATAGTATTCAAAAAATAATTAAGAAGTTTGTTAACTAGGTGCAATGTTAAAAAGAGATCAAAGAAAACTCTGCAATTTACTTTTTTTTTTGAAAGACTATCTTCATCAGAGACTTAAGTTGTCCATCATGCATTAATTTTAATCAGTGTCGGGGAGGGTCTGCCGTTGGTCTGAAGGGAGGGGACCCCCGACCTGGACAGTTCGCTGTCTATAGCAGAAACACCTCAGTATCTTAATCTTATCTTCAGAAACAAAGTACGTTAGCTACTTTAAAGAGGACAGAATTCCTGTAACGTTAGCTCTCTTGTGTCAGCACCCAGCAGGTTTTTCTCCAAACACTGAAAAATGTCTGTGACTCAAACCCACAGTGCCTCACGCTACCAACTGAAAATCGCTTAACTTTAAGTTAAATGTAAATGTATACATGAATATAAGCAGAAACTGAAGCGAAAAAAATGTCACAATATAAAGAGAGACAGTGAAACATTCTAAAAGTATTTGAACAACTTAATTAACTTAAAGTCGCCACATTTGAGATGTTGTTTACCTTATAACGCAGCTAACGTTACATTAAGCATGTTGTGAAATGAAAACAGAGGTTTCAACTTCATTTTTAAACATTACTTTAAAACAGTCCAATAAAAATATATGCACATATGAAATGTCCAACGTGAAAATCGCTACTTACTTAACAGGAGTGTATTTACTCATTGTACACAGAAGTAGACTTGAAGCCAGGAATACATCTAAAACACCGTTAAATCCCCCGGACTGCTCGCTGTGTCCAGTAACCGAAATACTGCGCTCTATACGTGATTTACATTCGGCTGCGTGAATCTCCGCCCTCTCTGTTTCTGCCCAGCTTTCGATTGGCTTGTTTGGGAGGAGGCGGGGCCTTGTTCTCCGCCCACTGGTAGCAGGTGTAATTACTGTTAAGTTATCGTCAATAAAAACATTTTTAACAAAATATGTTAAAAAATATATATTGTATGTCCGTATAAAAAGGCATGAGAAACCCTAACATGAATCCTAACATCTAAACATCATAAGCATATATAATTATAAAATAAAAACTTTTATTTTACGTTTTTGTTTACAGAAAGAAAGAAAGAAAGAAAGAAAGAAAGAAAGAAAGAAAGAAAGAAAGAAAGAAAGAAAGAAAGAAAGAAAGAAAGAAAGAAAGAATTATGGTTTATTTGAGATTGGATTAGTAGTCACCACTGACATTGCAATTGTGTATGTTATGTAAAACATAGAAATGCTGGAGACTGAAAGTCTAAGTGGTTTTCCTCTGCTCAGTTCTGAGGTGTAATCCTCCCGTATTTATGTTTAGTAAAGTAACAGTGATCCTCTCATTTCTAGCGGCGATGGTTTACATAAAGCAGCATACATCATATGCAATGAACCAGTCAATCCGGCCTGACAGCTCATTTCACAGAACATAAGAACTTTACAAGTATATCGACTTGTGAGCATAACTAAACACTGTAGCTGGATAACAGTGGAGGAGTTCTACTGTAGAGAATCAGGCACTGTTAGGCCTCTCCATATGGAATGGCGGATAAAATATACTGCACAAGCTTTGAACCAATGATCTGTCAAGTATAACAGTACAGTCAGCAGGCAGTGAATCAGAAAACATACAGACAGTTACGTAACCAAAGTATACTGAGAGTTGTCCAGGAAACTGAATTCTTCTCTGGTTAGGAACAAATGGTCGGATTAGCCCAGCTCAAGACAATAAATAACTTTGCTAGTTTAATATTAGTTAATAATTCATTATACGCTACTTAAGAAGTAGCATGGCTCATTGCAAATCCCGGATGCTGTGGCTTTCTAGGAAAATGAACGACGGCATGCATGTGAAAGCTTTTATTTATTTTTTTAATATTTATTTAAATTGGAAGATGCAAAACGATACAAAATCTTGGTGAGAATAGAACCATTTCACATAATATACAATATTACATTTTATATATGGCATAAAATACATGATAAATTTATGTGTACACAAATGCAAATACTGTACAGAGAAATCAATAGGATTCATAGACATCTACAGAAAAGAAGAAGAGTATTTTCAATACAACAAAAAAGCAAAAAACTGAATTCTTAAATTACAAAATCCTATTTTTTCTATTTGTTTATAAAAGAAGAAAGGGTTTATTTGTTGCAATGATATTTACCAAATCAACAATGATAAATGGACAATCATATATGCTTATATATTAGTCATGTAGACTTAAATTCATGTTTACAAAAAAATTCTTTATTAAGACCAAACCCTTTCAGAGGAGAAAGCTGGAAAAAAAGATATTCATGTTTTCTCTCATTCAGAACAAAACATGCAAAGCTCAATATATATATTATATTATTATATCAATATATTATATCAATATATATATATTATTTTCATGTAAAGGGACAGAGGTTAAATTCAATCAAACTCAGCTTTAGCAGAAGACACTTTTTAATTACCCCAATTTCATCTCTTTTTTCCAAAGGCCGAGGCTTCAGCTTCAGATATCTGCACGTATCATTCATTCATTCATTGATGATTGGAAAAAAATAATGTGTTTGTAGCATCCGATCTCCAGCACATATCAGGCGAGAGACAGGGGTACACCCAGGACAGGTCGCCAGTTCATCGCAGACTTATCATTCATGAATTTACCCAAGAACAAAATTTTAGTAACGCTTTGAAGTATTTATGAACAATCTACAGTAAAACTATACAGCGCCCTCTGCTGGTCCGTCCAAAACAAATTCCTCCCACCAATCATACGTAATTCGTCCCTTTCAAGGTCCTTGAAGACAACATGAAATAAAATGAGAGCTTTACATTGGGCTCATTTCTGCGAATAAATTATTTAAAGAAGCTATGGTTAACGTAATTTAAAGGCGCCACAAATAAGATACGAGTTAATAGTAAGAACCTGAAATCCAAATAAAAGGTTTTCGAAGCTATGCATCAGTACATAAGTCACCATAAAAAAACATAAATTGAAATAAAAAAATACTTTTGAGCTGTATATCTACAGCAATTTTTTTTTCTTCAGTTACATACCTCTTAAACCACGAATCGAAAGATTCTTTATTAAGCAGGATACGATCATATCGTATACAAAGCATAATTTCCGCTGAATCACAAAGGTTTTGAACGAGTCGAACAAAGTGAATTCTGAATCGGTTCAGATTAGAGAATCATTGTTACGACGCTCATATGAATCATTTACCTCGACCTAAGCGAACCGATTCACATATGGATTCATTCAAAAATTATTAATCCACGAAGAATGTGAATCTAAGCTTACTTGCTGTTTTCAGCTTTGTGATGCCAGGTTATATTAAATATTAATAAATGTACTTCGTATGTTTGACACAACTAATTGAGAAAACGGATCACGGATTCATTGACCACCCGCCTTCCAGGACCTTTACAGCAGTCACAGAGCTTAGATTTGATCCATTTGGTTGCAACGGCGATTTACCGCTAGGTGATGTGTACAGCGGACGTGCTTCTTGGCACCACGGTGGGGTTCTGACCCGGTGTCGAACCCGCTTGTGATAACGCTCGCCGTCGGCGGAGGAGTTCGGCATGTCAGGCGCAGGGGCCGCAGCTGGGGTGCAGTCTGCGGGGCTGGGCGCTGCCGCCGCAGGCTGCTGCTCCTCCGCGTCGGGCAACACCGGTTCTGCCGCATTAATAACCGGGGGATCAGGCGTCGCAGGCCGAATGCCCAGCCGAGTTCTCGAGCACATATTCTCGTATCTAGAGCCGCTGGATCTGCTGAACTGCTCGCTCGTGTGCTGGCACTGGAACAACTGTCTGGCGGATGAGAACAGCGAGGTGTGGCGGAGTCTGTGCGCGCGGCTGCTGAGCGAAGAAGCGCTACGTTCAGATATCCTCTGCAACCTGGGCTCGTATAAAGGAAAAGTATGTGTCTTCCACTTATACGCCCAACACACGTGCTCAAAAACATAAACAGCAGTCTACCGTTTTACATATTACCAGTGTACAATATTTATTTATTTAAATTTTATCTGATATTGTTAGCCAATAGAGTGAACAGAGATTGGTCTCTAGAAGATGACGTCATTTGTAAATATTGAACCCGGAGACAGCGAGATCAATAAGCTGTCTGCAGTTGATCGCTAAAATGGACTGAAAATTGGCACATAGCAATTGATTAAACAAAATCATTTATTGAATGGGTTTTTGGCAAAGGTAGCATACTCAAAATAACTATTGTCATGTGCCATATGGTTGTAGAATCATAATCCTCTCTGAAAGTATCACATGTTGGACTAGTATCTGCCTGTATTCCTCAGCAGATCCTGAGCAAGTCTTCAACTCCATCCCCCAAAATTGAGTAATGTGTTCGTGAAACCTAAATCATGTATCGATGTTGCTGGCAGACTTTTTTTTTTACCACTTTCCAGCTCATTGAGAAACAGCCCTTCTGCTACATTTTTTTTTTATTAATCAGTCCAGAATACCTACTGGCATTTTTCACAACCGCAGTTCCTGTATTTCTATTCATGATCGATCATTTGGCAGGTATGGCTTTTTGGCTACAGCTTTTCCATTAAAGCAATTTCTGGCCAGACTTATGGTTTTTGCAAGTTATGAGCACTTGTTGTCAAAAAGCAATTAGCTTGATATGTCTTGCATCAGCAAGTTTCAATGGCTGACCACCATGTCTACTGTTCCCAATGTTGCCCATTCCTTTTGTGGTTCTTCAAGAGAGTTTATCTTAACACCCTTAAAAGCCCACGTTGCGTTTAAATCTTTGTCTGAGAGATCTTATTGATGCAGTATGAATGCCTTGATGGGGAAACTGTCTATCAACCTAAACTTGGTTGCAAGGTTGGCTGTTCCACACCCAGATTCCTGCATAGCTTCCTGCATAGCTGTTTTTGTTTTAGTTTATGAATGAATTTCAAGTGTGGCACCTTTTAGGTATGTTTGCTGGATCACCCCTGACTATAATCCTACAAAATGTCTGATTTTTTCCAAGTGTACCTATAAGAATTGATGCTGGTTAAAAGGCAAAATGCACCAAATATTGACTTACTCTAGATTGTAACTTTGCAATTCCCAAAATAATAATTATTTATGTTTCAGAAAGCATTCTTTGTTCCACACCTGTCTAACACATTTGCATTGTATTGTATTTGATTAATTAAGACCATTGTTTTGTATTTGATTTCTGAAATGGGATAAAACAAATATGATTGTCTGCAAAAAAAAATAAAAGGAAACAAATTTTCTTCTGCCCTCAGCTAAAGTCCTTCCAGCACGCTCTGAGCTCTCATGACTGCTCCAGAAATGTGTACATAAAGAAAAACGGCTTCACTCTTCACCGGAACCCTATTGCCCAAAGCACAGATGGCGCCCGGGGCAAAATCGGCTTCTCCGAGGGCCGGCATGCTTGGGAAATCTGGTGGGAAGGTCCTCTTGGAACTGTAGCAGTGATTGGCATCGCAACCAAGAGGGCACCAATGCAGTGCCAAGGCTATGTCGCTCTTCTAGGCAGCGATGACCAGAGCTGGGGCTGGAATCTTGTGGACAATAACCTGCTTCACAATGGAGAGGTCAACGGAAATTTTCCCCAGTGTAACAATGCACCAAAATACCAGGTAAAACTCTTCTTTTCGAAGGCATATGAAGTATTCTAATATGTGCGAAAAAAATGCATTTTCAAATGTAGGACATTGACACCCTCCATAAGGAGAAATCGTCTCAAAAGGCAATTGCAAAAGAAGCTGAATGAGTGCTGCATGCATATCAAGGGTTAAAGCTGTAGAATGTCAAGAGGAAGATCAGAAAGGAAGTCCAGAGAGAATTTCCGGTCACTGGTGGTTTGGGGATCGTTTCATTTGCTGGTGTAGGTCCATCGTCTCTTATGAAGTCTACAGTCAGTGCAGCTGTCCTCCAGGAAATTGTAGAGGTCCTCACTATCCAAAATGTATTCATTTTCCATCCCGCTTATTCCCTTTCGGGGTCACGGGGGTCTGCCGGTGACTATCTCCAGCGCACATTGGGCGAGAAATGGGACTACACCCTGGTCAATTCAAAATTATGTTAAAAAATGATGTTATTTTTGCATCGACCCACAAAGCCAAAATTCCCAGTACCCAGTTAAGTGGCTACAGAATACTACATGATTGGCTGACTTAACTCATCTTACTTAAACTCCAATAGAATCTCAATGGGATTTAATCCCAGGGAATGATGAGGAAACATCAATCTTTGTGAAAGATGAGCAAACAGATTTCCTTAAATACAGGATCTAAAGCAAATATGTTCATCCTTTTTATTGATGACATGTAACTTGTGAAATACAGCTTTTGGTAGATTAAAATCAATAAAGTCTTGACGTATTTCAGGTTGTATGTGGAGCATGCAAGTTTCACCTTTTGGAACAATTTGCTGAAATAAATGTTCTTGACCTTCAATGACAAATCTCAGCCTGTTTTTCGTTGGCGGTGGATGTCGAAGGATTAACACTAGAGCAAAGATGTTTTGTGTCGCATGTAGATGCACCAAATTGAAGGCAGTGTAATGCACATATAAATCTTAATACAGCTCTGATATTGCAACTAATTTTACTTTTACTGAATTTTCAAAAATTTCTATATGTGTTTGTTACTCTACACTATTCATGCATTTGGCAGTTGCTTTTATCCAACCTGTAAAGATTATGATGAATGAATTTAATGATTGAACTTTTTATTTTTTGTAATACTACTTTGTATGCATATGTACAAAACTTATTTTGTACATATGCAAATGTTAAAAATTGGTTAAAAAGTACTTTCTTTAACTTTCAATGTTTTGTCATTTACTCTCCATCCTATCTTTTTAAAGTGATATAAGTTAGCATGATATCTGGTCTTAAAATGCACTTATTAATATGATTTATCCTGAATATTCAAATTATTACAGTTACACAGTGTACAATGCATCATTCAAGATCATAAAATAGGAACAACAACTTTTGGGCCGATGTAGGAAAGCTTCCTTAATTGTCGTATTTTATCGTATTTCTTTATTACGTTAATGTAAAGGCCTCTACACACGGATCCGAAGTTTCGTGCGAGAATGTGCCTTGATTGGAGGTCATTTTGGCAATGCAAAAAAAAAAGTTTAAAATTGGTTTTTCGCAAAGAGAACAACCAATGAAAGCTGGCTCTTTTGATGATGTGAGTAGGATGTAAACAAGCCGCTTAGTGTCGACTTGGTACAGGAACCAGGAAAGAAATGGCGCATCACAAATGCACTCTTGCGTCCTTCTGAGAAGCCATCCGAAGATTTGTGCGGATCTCTGTTTATATTGTTTTGTAGATTCATTTAGACTTTAGACAGAAATTAAAACGTAAAGTTTCCTAATAATTCACAGAATGTTTGTGTTTTATTTTAAATAAAGTTTAAATAAAGCCTAAAGATGTTTCATTAGATCAGTTTAGCGTTTGCTTAACTGTCTTTTTTTGTTTTGTTTTGTTTTGTTTTTGGAAGGACACGTTTAAAAGTAATGGTTTTATATTTACATTGAAAATCCCTAGAAACCATGTGAATTGCTTAATGGAAATCTATAAAACTGAACAGACTTGTTTGCTTTTCAGATAGGCGAGAGGATACGCGTGATCCTGGACATGGATGATAAGACGCTTGCTTTTGAAAGAGGCTTTGAGTTCCTTGGAGTGGCATTTCGAGGGCTTCCCAAAACATGCCTTTTCCCAGCGGTGTCCGCCGTCTACGGAAACACTGAAGTGACTATGGTGTATCTAGGACAACCTCTGGATGGATGAACAGTCTCTGTGTGAAAGGCTCAGGGCCGAAGAGCATCTTGGGAGTTGCTACTTGGTTTAGATAAGACTCCTGGATTTCTACATGTGGTGGAAAAAAAGAGCGGGAAAGTTGTGGTTCACGATATGAATCGCCAAGAGTTCAATTGTATTAAAACCACTTTTGTTGACATGGGACTACTTTTCAAACCTGGTTTTAATCTAATTTATCCAAACAGTAGCAGGTCTTGTTTTAGAAAATGAAGCCAAACGAGAAGTCAAGTGGCAAAGTTTTAATATTCATTACAAAGCTTGTAGACGTGGAAGCAGAAGCTGTTGTGCGAAGATAAGGACAGTGAAGCTTTGAGATACACAAAACCATGTTTATTGTACAATAGGTATAACATGATAAAGTAAACATGCCAAAAGTCTGTTTGGATATTTACTCTACTGTTTATCTCAGAGCAGTTATCTGCATGCAGTATACCAGTCTCTCCCTGTATTTCATTGTTATTTTTAAAGACAGGCAAAGGTAGTATTTCGCTATTTGTTTGTTACTGTACATCTTAACTGTTATGTAGAAGTGTATAGTATTTATTTATTGAGGTCTATCTTTGCTATAACCAAGGTTATGGAGACTGCAAATAAATCACAAAATGTGCCAGACACTGAATGTGTCTCAGACTGTTGTGTTGAAAATGAATCTGTTGTCCTTGATTATGCATTTGTTTATTAGTTGTGTTTAGAAATCAATGAGGAGACAATTTTTATAAAGGTAACCACTAGGGGGGGTGTCATCACATGTTTGATGTGAGTTGAGTTAATCCTTAACATAGTGTACTGCAATTTGTTGTAAATTGCAGAAAAGTATAGTCTCTGAAAATCAAGTATAATCATCCGGGAAATAACAGTATTTTGGTGAAATTATCTAGACTTCAGTGCAGATCATTGACGGCAAAGAACACAAATGTTTGAGTAAACAAACATTAGGTGAGCAAAGCAAAAACTCTGATGGAATTCTCTTTTTTGTTTACAACTAAAAACAGTAATAACAGAGATTGTTGTATCTCAGCCACAAGAGGGCCTCAAGATGATGTTTTTTAAAAATACCCATTTGCATGTCTTAATTGATTTGCGAGGACATTTGTGAGCAACCCAAAAAAAAAAACGTGGGAAGCCAAAACCAGCTCAAAGTCCTGCATAGTTTAACTTAAATTGTAATAAAACACCCTGACCACACAAATAAAGCCTTTTGAGATCCAAGCCTTTTGGATCTCATGGTTTATGTATTGAAGCAGGGTGGAATTATCCTGAATTACTGGCCTTCCAGGTAGATGTTTGGTGTGGATATGTTTTTGGAAAATTTGTCCAAAAGGGTGTTAACCAGTATCAAAGCCCGGAGGGGGACAACCCTACAAAACTGCACTAAAAAGGCTCTTTACTACGGCTGAGTCAGTAGAGTGCTGTGCTTACAATACCAAGGTCATGGATTCGATTCACAAGCAAAGCAACAATTGTAAGCATCTGCCAGGTGGATACATTTAAAAGCATCAGAAAAGTAAAAGAAGTCACAAAACTATACAGCAATGTATACTCAACCTCCCAAGATGGTTGGAGTTTACTTAAAACAACAAAACCCTTACAATGATCAAAATCCATCTTAGGGGAAGGGAACGGTTGCTCGGTGTATGGCAAACAGGCTTCTGTAGAAATCTCTTGACGAAAATGTTTGAGTAACAAAACCTCCCCCTAGTCATCATTTTCTAGTGTAATCATCATAAACATAATCTGTTATGTCTGCTGAGTGAGTTGTGGACTGGATTTAAACAAACATCAAAGGTTCTGACACATTATTTGCAAGGAAATTAAAATGTAAATGTAAAAGACTTGTGATATGGCTTGTGTTTTTCAAAGTTCTGGCACAAAAAAGACAAAATGGAACAAAAAGTGCTTGGAACAGTGTATAAGGTTTCGGAGAGGTTTGTCTGTTTTTTTGTTTGTTTGTTTGTTTGTGTTTTTTTATTCAATATTCACATTGTTTTGACCTTGTCTTTTTGGGGGGGGGGGGTGATTTTTTTTATGTCTCAACATTATGAATTTTTATTTTGTCTCAACAGTTTTGATTTTTGTTATAGACATAAAAACTGTATGAAGAAAAGTTTTACAATTTTAGCTTTGTAATGGAATTATTGTTTAGTTTAATAACAATATATTGTTCTGGTATTGTGCTAAAAATTCTATTAAGCATTGCTACGACAAACTTAAAGATAATTTATTAGAGTAAAGTGGTAAAATATGCTCACAAAGGCCCCAGACTTCTAAGGGTTAATATCGGCAATGCTTTTTAACTGAATTTCACAGAGGCCAATGACGCTGACAGTTTGCTCGAGCAGAAGTGATGGGCCTGCATCTCTGAGAGCAGGAAAGGGGAAAGGGCGTGAGCTCTGGTGGTTTCCTCTCACTCGTATCAGATGAGGGAAACAAGTGGTGGTTGCTCAGGGTCTGTTCACTAGTTAGGGGGTTGTGGTCTGCTCAACAAGAATGATCAATTGATCCGCAGAAGTTTTTTTTTTTTTTTGTATATGTTTTATTAGTATGTTTTAAATGTACTTTTATTAATATTACCAAACATTTTGCCTGTAACAGGAGTGGCAGAGGTTTTTTTTTCAATGAAAATGACCATGTAGAGAATGAACTTTTGGCTGTGTGCATGTCCATGTGTGTGATTCTGATCTTGCTGGCTTCATGTGACTGTGTTTCCGTTGCTCGCTTGCTTCCGCCTTTACTAAAGACACGGCAGAGATGTAGCTGAACCTCAGAGGAAAGCAAGCCAACAGAAGCTCCCCACAGAGTTCAAAAGAGCAGAGGAGGGTGAACCGGGCCTCTGGGGTAAGAGTGAACCTCACACACACATGAGGGAGAGCGTTCTTTGATCAGTTTTGGGATTATTGCTTTTGGGTAGTAGTAGCTTCTGTTTAAAGGGTTGTGTGGATTTAGTTTCAGGATGTTTTTTTACAGGGATATCCAACCTGCAATGTTTAAAAACCTTTTGAATAAGTATAATATTTTCTGACTTGTGTTAAGGTCAACTTTAAATGTATCCAAACTGGCATCAATTAAGAGTCTAACAAGACTTTAGGAATAAAAAATAAATAAATAAATAAAATGAGCACAAGTATGCCGATGTTTAGTTATTGTTTTAAATGTTATGCTATTTATGACGTTTTAAATGAGTAAAAATGTGATTCTCTTCATTAAAATGTTGATTGTTGAACTAACAAAATGATCATTTCATTCAAAGCCATGGCAATTGATAAAGTGCTCACTGTGAGAATTTATTTTAGGTAAATTGTAGTTTATGTTTTATAAAAAGTAGTTGTTTATTTTATCTTTTTTTATTTTATTTTGTCAGAATCTTAATTGTAATTATTTGTCTGTAAGTAATTTTTAGTATATTACCAAAAGGCATGAATGTAACAGATGTCTCTAAGATGTCGCTTCTTTTTTTAGAATAAAATCAGTAATGCTAGTGAAAAGTGCACATTTTCCTCAATAAAAAATAGAACAGAGTTAAGATAAATTTTTTACATTTGGAGTGAAAACAAATCGTGCAAAATGAACATATTAAACCAAGTTCATTTTGCTAAATACACCTATTGATTCTGAGAAATGTCCTCAAAGAAATGTTCCCTGAATTTGTCCCTTTTTTATTATTTTCACATTATAACACATCATAATAACACTTTTTTTTTGAGTGGAATTTGAAATTGAATACAGAAGCGATGATACAAGTTCACATTTCTTCAAGCGCCTCTATATTCACCAATAACAGATGAAACATCACATTCAGCTTTGGGATGATGTCAACCAGAGCCACACATTTCCTCTGCCCAGGCCACATTTAGATTACTAGGTTGTTGGTTGTTGCTATATTTCACCACCTTCCTCAACATATTACATGTACCACCTATTTCTAAAATAGATCTTTATTTCGGAATCTGACAATGTATTTATAATACACCAGTATTACACCAGCGTATACTGTAAAACTAACCATGTATTTTTAATAAACATAACATGTGAATGGCTAGATGCGGTGAGTTGGTGGGTAGCAGGCTTTATACTTTTATGTTACATGTACATTTGGATGTATGGTTTAAGTAGTATGTTATTTTACATTGTTTATTTATATGTGCTCATATGTATTTTGAGGATTTATGTTGTTTATTATTCAGTGCCCTGATGTGGCACTATAAAAATGAAGATGGATTGATAAAGGGTTTGTATACAGGGGGGTCATGACATGTTGAGCCCTTTAGTGGATTTTTTAGTGATTTATGAGAGAATATTTAATTAAAACACGAAACCTGGACAAGAGAGAGAAAAAAAACTTATATTTATTCTTGCCGTTGAGGATGTCACATGAATCAAATGGTTACATCAAGGCTGGACATGAAAGGCACAATTTCCCTCCCCCAGAGGTGGTGCTCTGTCCACAAAGCAACACCTTCTCTTGTGATATCCAGAAACAAGTTAAATTGAATTGTCTCACTCACAAACTAAAACAAAACCTTATTTAGTTGATAATTTAATTGTGTATTAAACTTGTCATGTTGAGGTGCGTTACATATAGGAATCAGCCGCCATTCACATTTGGGTCATCACTTGAGGCTTTATTTATCCACCGTATCTCTCTTAAAGTGGCTCAATACAGACAGCACAACACAAACAGATCAGCCAATTATAACAGACGCTCCACACAATCATTCTCTCTGATTGGTCTTGGCGTTATTAAGTCATTTCTTTAGTGGCTTATGAATCTGTAGTTCTAGTGTATTTATTAATTCTTCCAGAGTTGAATTATACAGGGTTAATTAGAGAACATTCAGGGCTAAAGCCCAGGATGGCACTGTGAAGGTGCTTTTTTAATCTGATTCGGGGTCAGATTTTGAGGTTGAGGTTGTTAAACAATTCCTCCAAACGCCATTACAGCGTCTATCACGGTTGCATTAAATAAAAGGTTTATAGCTCAGTATTGAAGTTGCTCGAAATTAATCCGTCTAATCTCCTTCACATCTTTGTCGATAGTCAGACAGCAACTTTGTACATTCATGTCATGAATATGCAAATCAGTAAGAAATAGGCGAGAAATTGGGGAGTAGTTACATTTCCCAAATTAACCTAGGAAAATGAAGGGATCGAATGTGATTTTAATTACAAATAGAGACTTTTTGAGTAAAATAATCACATTTCCCACACAAATGACCAATATGAGTGTAATGACCTCTTTAAATGTTAGTTATTACTCTAAATGTTTCAATTTATTAAAATAAATGTTTTAAACAATTTATTTCCCTGAAATTAAAGAAAAAAACACTCATAGCTAGATTTGCTTGTTTATCATTAAATGAGGCAAACTTGAGAAATCTGCTTCTAAAGATGGCTCCAAGGATGCACAGAAGCATTATAAAAAGTTATAAAGTGCATTATTTGCATAATGTGTCATTAAGCAAATCAGAATGGATTAAAACTGTTTTATTTAAATATGTTATGATTGTGTTCTATTTTATTTTTTGAACCTTCATAATAATATGTTCTACCTCTTCCCGATTGATGGCAGTGATCATGTTAAGATGCCGATGTCTGGTCACCAGTCCGTTGTTCACAGTCACTCTGAAGGGCCTTGTCTGCTGCTCTTGCTGCTAGTGCTTTCTGCTTCTGGACACCCACAGAGCTTCCCCTGCAGACTGGTATGTGATGAAGAGCAGAACGGAACAAACAGCCAAATAATGAAGTATCATTAGAAGAGAAAGCTCATTTCTCTTAAAATGATTTCAGCCAAACTTTTTTTCATCACCAAAACAGTAATATTCCAAGAGTACTGTACTTAAGCCATAAGAGGGCCTCCAGGAGATGTAAATAACAGTATAACAGTTTATGGAATTTATGAAATGTCTGAAACATAATAAAGATTAAATAGTAAAAAAAAAATCCCCTTTACCTTATTGAAAATGCCTCCACACAAAATGATTCATTCTGAAATTGCCCTCTGGAATCCTGGGTAAGTTTTGCAGAATAAATGAGTATTGTTCCTCCTTTATACCCAACAAGAGTACGTCACTGTTGTTTCACATGTTAGTACGCCAATGCTATTCAGATAGCGAGGGTTTTGGGCAGGATCCTAATGTTTGTTTTTTAGAGAGTATTGAAGATTGCAGCTGAAAAATAGAATTATCAGGATCGTGGAGTTAGGATTGAGCCAAATGGTTTGAGCCAGCAATGGTTTCTCACAAATGCATTCAGGATGATTTTCTCACAAATGTGGTCACATGATCCAAGACAGCAGGTGATGCTGTGACTTTTTTAATCTACCGCTGAAATAAGCAGTGAATGATGGAGCTCTTCTCCACTGTAACTGAACTTTTATCTATAATTTACTTTGTTCTCCAGACTGTAGTTTAACTTGGCATTATTTTAAATGTGCTTGTGGTTAAATGTTGCTTGATTTCCTTTGTTTACTGCCTATAGATTATTATTAAACATGGTAAATAATATTAATGTGATTTCCCTACATTTGGAATGATTTGAATAATAATCTGACCGAAAAAAATTAAATATACCGGTATGTACATATATAAGAAAAAAAAAAACACACGCACACACACGCTAACGCTCGCTTGTTTGTTGTTTCTGTTATGGCTGTTTCACCCTTCTTTGATTTATTTCTTCCTCTGACTAAAGTACATCGGAAATTGACAACCAATAGTCCTCCTGCTGTCTTGGACGAACATGCATTTGTGAAAAAATAGGCCTAAATGCATTTGGAAGAAAAAAATGTCAAGATGTTTATTTTCAAAGAAAATCCTTGGTTTTTCCATTTTTATTTTGTTTTGTTTTTTTTTTAAATACCGCTGGAGTTTTAAAAAAAAGTCTGTAAAATTGGCACTAGAACACTTGATACTTAGTCATTTTTATACGTGTTTTTTTCAGCTCAGCAAGATCGTATAACCACATTGAAATCAATTTACCAAGAGTTTATTTCATTTTTCCATAATATGTCAGAGTAATCAAAGTCCCCTTCTGTCTTTCTCCAGATCCAAAACACAGCTATGTGCAACAGCTGTCATCTTTCCTCCATACCAGACGTTTTCCCACCTGAAATTGAAGAAATCTTCTTAGACAAGAACCTTCTGGTCGACCTCCAGGACGGGCTTTCTAGATATCCCTTTCTAAAAATGCTTAGCTGTGCCAATAACCAGCTAATGATAGTGCAAGAGAATGTTTTCTCAGAATCACGTCTTTTAGAAAGGCTCAATTTAGCAGACAATGACCTTCACTTTGGACACCAGCAGGTGGCACGGGCTTTATCCTCCCTGTCTCAACTCAAGACCCTTGATCTTTCAGGAAATGGCCTCAGGGAGGATATGGTGTCCATTCTGGTGCAGAATCTGTCCTCACTCGAGTCACTGTATTTGTCCCGGAATGCCATACAAAGGCTGGATGAGTCAACGTTCAAAAACCTCCATCAGCTTAAAGAGCTGAACATTGAGAAGAATGTGCTGTTTGAGATCAGTGGGGCCTTTGATCATATGAAAAAACTACAGAGACTGAATCTCGCTTTCAATTGCTTGCCATGTTTGGTCAACTTTGAGATGACCCAACTGCTGGTGCTGAACGCCAGCCACAATTCTATTGACTGGTTTATAACCAATCAGGAACTGACAGAGACCTTTATGTTGGAGACTTTGGATCTCTCAGACAACCACTTACTGTTCTTTCCATTCCTTCCAACACACAATCGAATAAGAACTTTACTGTTGGCCAACAATCGAGTTGGTTTTTACCAGCATTTGTCAAGCAACACATCTTCAAACTGGACCACTAGTGTTGAGTACTACAACTTGGGACAAAATGTAAGTAATATAACAATGGATCTCTGGAACGAGAACCTTCATGGCAATCTTTCCTCTGTGGAGCTTCTGGATCTGAATGAAAACCGGGTGAACTATTTCCCTCAGGGATTCATTAAACAGATGCCACATCTGTACTGGTTGAGACTAAGGAGCAACTGCTTGCAGTCGTTCGTGTTGACTTCGGAAGAATTGCCAATCTCACTCTATGAACTGGACGTTAGCCGAAACAGGCTAAAGGAGATAAAAGCAACTCAACACTCTGTTAGCGAGCTGAACAACCTCACACATCTGAATCTGAGTAAAAATGACCTCCACAAACTCTCACCAAGGATTTTTACAAGCCTACCCAACCTTAACACGCTAGATCTCAGTTACAACACCGTGGACGTATGTTACTTACCAAACTATTTGAGTTCCTCGGAATGTCTCCAGTGGTACAACATGACATCACTGAAACAGCTGTATCTTGCTGGCTGTAGTATTAGAAACATGCCTTGGTCAGCTTTTAAAGGCACAGCATTAACCCATCTCGAACTCTCTGACAATCCAAACCTACAACTCCAACAGAAAACACTGGAAGGCCTCGAAAATTCTTTGCAGCATTTGGGACTTGGTAATACTGATCTTCACGCATTTGACTTCTCTCTCTTCACCCATTTGATGTCTCTAAATATCCGTAGGAACTCACTAGCAGATCTTCCTGAATCCCTAATGGCATTAAAACTGAAAATTTTGGACGTAAGGGATAACTTGTTGACAACCATTCGGTCACAACATGCTAGTATGTTAGCTGAAAGTCTGCAGACGGTTTACATGAACGGAAACGCCTTCAACTGTTGTCAATTGGACTGGTACATGAATCTAAGAGAGAGTAAAGTTGTCAATGTTGCAGATCTCTCAGAGATTACATGTTTGGACTTAAATCACAGACGTCATAGATTTTTGCTTTTGGATGCCGTCTACTGTGGTGATACCAATATTGAGGAGTCTGTTGTGTGGTACATCCTTCTGTTCCTCACCGTCAGTGTTTCTATAATGGGCATTTTTGTTATTTACATGCTCACATTTCAACCAAGACTGTTGCCACGTGTTATTAAAAAAAGATGCTGGAGACAGACGCCTTATTAAGGAACATAACACGTCAATAGAATCACAGGAAGAAAACTCGATACTTTTGAATTTTTAGACCATATTGGTCAGTAAACATGTGAATGTATTTTATTTAATAGTCATTAAAATGATAGAAAAGAGTTTGGCTTATGCAGTTGTTTGGGAAAAAAACATTTATTCAGATTCCAGTATCTCAATCGATTTTCAATTCCAATAGATTGTTTTTGTTCTTTTATGTTTTCATATTAAAAGGGTGAATATTTAGTATAGCGTTCAACCTGTTGCAAGGTTGGGCACGACATACACTTGAGGTCAGTTTATGCTTATTCAGTTACTGTATGTGTTTGCATAAAATATGTGTTAAAAGCAGTAGCTAAAGAGGAAACGTGAAATTTCCTGTTTTGTTAAGAACTGCAGCAACTGCCCATCAGTGCACTATTGCGGGACGTACAGGGGGTGTTTGCTGTGGTTTTTCTGCAATGTAGGTTCTAAGTCAGATGTAGCTTTCTTTGATTAACTTCACAGTTTAAAACATTGATCACTCGGTTTTTATAAAATATAAATATAAGTTTGTTTAGAACTGTACTGATCATATTTAGTCTCCGATAAATAACAAAAAATATAATAAATGCATGCCCCCATAATATATTTGAAAAATATGATTTCTATTTAAGTCCCATTTATATTTAAGTTACACAACAACTATATTGGAGCCCAACTTGCTAATAAAGAAGTCACACACCCATTTCAACTCAGTAATTCCCTTGCATTAAAGACGTTAGTACTGCCATGATGATCTTGTGGTCGAAAAATGTGCCTTAGATTGGGCAAAATGGCTTTTTGCTGGAATAATAAATACTATTCTAAAGAATTTTCTAGGTGCTCTAACAGATTTTGTAACCCAGTTAGATTAAACTCCCCTCGCCTTTGTTTAAGACCCATTATTTGTCTTGCTGATATTGCGTTTTTCGACATAAACAATCAATATAACATTGGTTCTTAATTTTTGTAAACAATGGAATTTGTTTGGAAATGTAACCTCTAGTGGAGACATTGTGTACTTTTTCCCCAGCTGGGGTCACCTTTGTTTACAGACCAAGTGTGCCAGTCACAGCGGCTGTTTTGAATTAAGTAGCTAACTTGGATTAGCAACCTCCTACTATTGGACCATTCCGACTAGCACCTACTTCCACTCTCCTACTATTGGACCATTCCGACTAGCACTGACTACCACTCTCCTACTATTGACCTTACTTATGTGACTGGCCCGCTATTGGATTGCACACAACATGTTACTTAATCCGTTCTTGAAGCACAGTGTGGACACCAAACATTTAAAAGTGTACTGTCAATGTACAGATTAAAATAATTGTTCAAAATAAAAGAAATTTTGTGCTGTAGTTTTTTTTCTTTACCATGTTCTTGACATCTATAATATGAATATGTGATTGAAACTGTCCAGAGTAAAGAATTATTGTACTTGAACCTTTTTTAAATTGTCAATACTTGTTATAAATCAAATAAGTATAAACTTTAAAAATTAATTCATTATTAATTAATGATTGTTGGTGAATTAAATGGTGACATAATGTAATACCAAACAAAAAACCGAACTAAGCAATTTAGGATTAGTTGTTTTTATCCCTATTCTGTTATTATTGATTAAAATCGAGTTTGCTGTACCGTCAGGTGTCGTGTGCTATTCAATAGTCCGAGAGTGCCAGTCGAGTAATGTGTCAGAAGTTACATGCTAGATGCGCAGCCAGACCCTTCTCATTTGTTTTGATATTTTTGCTTTTAAACGAGCATTAGTTGTGACACATATTTAGCGAGGGTATTCAAAATAATGTGAAAAGTTTTGCTACCGTCTTTCAGTTTCATTTGATAGATCCCAAATCAGTGGCATCTAGTGGTGACAAGATGGGATACGTTTTGGAAGTACAAGACCTGTAAGATGGCTTGTTTTTTTCAACGTTCTGGCACAAAATGAGCACAATGGCACAAAAAGTGCTTGGATAACCGTATATAAGGTTTAGGAGAGATTTGCCTGTTTATTTAGTACATTTTTCATATTGTTTTGACCTCGTCTTTACTTTTTTGGGTGTATTTGTAAATGTGTATTTTGTTTCAACACTTTTGATTTTTGTTATGAAACTAAAATAATAAAAAAGTTGTAATACACAGAATTGTAAGGTTTTGTACAATTTTGTTGTTTGGTGTGGAATTACTGTGTAATGTAATGAACAAATATTTTGGGGTTGTGCTAAAAAATGAATTGCCGAAAAAAAAAAACAATAAAAAAATCTAAAA
This sequence comes from Danionella cerebrum, assembly GCA_007224835.1. Lineage (NCBI taxonomy): Eukaryota > Metazoa > Chordata > Actinopteri > Cypriniformes > Danionidae > Danionella > Danionella cerebrum. The sequence continues at coordinate 294,236 of SRMA01026999.1, forward strand.
AAAAGCTAATCTAGATCTATAAATGCTACCCAATTACGTCACACCTCATACATTTAACAGCGAAAGGTTGTTAAGTCTCAGGTTTTACAAATCATCTAACACTTTTAAAAAATACAATGAGTGTTATTGGCTTCCAGATATTGGTTCAGACATTTCCAAACTGAAGGACAACATGTGAAAGATGTGAATACACCGTGCATTAGAAGCTGATGATGTGGCCGCAGTGAGGATCTATGCTCACCAGAATCAGGCACCGATGGTCAGAAACTCACAAGGGCAATCATCAGGGTTAGACCACTAAACCATTCAGCATGATGCATGTGCTTGACAGTAAAGGAGCAGTAAATGTCATGAGCACCCAGGAGTCTGTGTGCACATGCTAAACCAGAGTGTAACCACTGTGGTGTTTCTCTAGGTCATGGTGGTTTGAGCAGAAAAAGAGAAACCATGGAGCAGATGCTCGTTTATGTGATATTTCGCTTTTCTGAATTCTTCCACTTTAGTAGGCGTGTTTAAATGGAGTTTTCTGAGATTAGTATTTAAGGGCTCTGTTGAATTTAACATTTAATTTGACATCAGACCAGTTTTTAGGAGTTTGTTAGCGGGAATTTTAACCCGCACTTAAGTTATATTGCCTCTCTACACAGCAAAACTGTAGCAGTAAGACACAGTTTACCAGTATTATGTTGACGCTTTGAGGGCTCAAATGAACAAATTTAAATATGTCACTGCTGTTACTGTAACGCATTTAGATGCACCTTAAATCAAATTTGTCACAGCAAAAAAATTTTCAAGATCTGTAATCTGAGGATATATATTTTTTTACATACAAAAGTTCTTTTCCACCTTTAAAGTGGTTATTCAAGCAAGAAATAGATAAAGAAATAAATGAAAACACAAAAAAATATCTTTGATCATGAAACTTCCTTCAATAAAAGGTGATGGCAATTCCTGAAAAGGTGAAACTTCACCAGCAACAAGGGTGTGGTAAAATTTTAATTCAGCACTGCTATTAGAGATTTTACTTAGTTAATTATTTTTACATAATTCATTGTAAACACTAATACTTACAAAACAAACTATTGAAGCATGCACATTAACATATTTGCCGTGTAGCTTCTAAGTTTATTCACACATTAGTTCCTCATTTTAAGGTACGTGTGACTTTTACTAGATGGTGACATGACACCATGATCAAATACATGTGTCAATTGTATTTTTAAAGCTTATTACAAAATGAAAGCAGAATTAACACTTAAAAGTAGTGTTATTTGGCTTTTTAAATTGACAGAATAAAGGTAACTAATATGGCAGCCTGAAACTGGAGGAATATATGAGATCACAAGCTGATCTGGATTTCCTCAAAATAATGCATTTCATGATTTTCATTTTCACTATACTTCTATTTAGTTGTGGTTATGACTCCATAAAAAGAAAATTAGATTATATTTAATGCTTGTGCATGAACATATTTTATTAGGATTCAAAAAGTGCTAATATATACATTATTTTTAAACTGTTTTTTTATGTACAATTATACCTGATTGTTGATTTTGACTGTCTTTTGCATTATTTATTCAAATACTCATTTAAATATCTCATCCTTTTTATAACTTTTATAAAATATTAATCCATGTAAACAATAAAAAAACAAGCTTTAACGCTGAAAAAAAAAACTTAAGGTATTTCTTTTTACAAAAAACAAGATCAGTTAGGAAAAAAAAAAGTTTTTCCTCTAAAAAATAATTATTTCACAAGTCTTATGTCGTGCATGATCCATGTACAATACGTGCAACATTTCTTATTTTTAGCTTAATGACATTGGTGCTGCTGTTTTTGGGAAGTGAAGCGTTCAGCCTCTCTCGCTCGTGTTAGAGGCTGTGTACACTGACACTGAAGCACAGGAAGTCAACAACAGGCTGTTTAACATGACTTCCTCTTTTTCAGCCTCAACATGTTGACCATCAACCTTTTCAGCAACACTGCCACGAGCCGATCAATTTCATTACCACACCTTTTGTAAAACTTTTAATTTTATGAGTCCATTACAATGGTGTAACTTGTGAAAAAGTCTGATCTCTACTGATATTTTTTACTTGCTGTTATTGCTTTTTCTTTTTTCCCTTCTAAGCTACGAGAGTAGGGTGTACTTGGTTGGCGTGAAAGGGGCCAGCGAATAAAACGTATTATTACTTATTAATGGAGATAATCATTATCTGCATGTTTTACACAGCATCAAATATTTTATTTTATTATGAAATTTTTATATTTATGTCATTCTTCAGTTGAGACCTAATTGGCCTTATGCAGCCACGGCATCCAAATGAGCTGTGGGCAAAGAATGTTAAGGAAGTCCAGTTGATTAAAATGCTTATTGATCACGAACTGAACAACCTCATCAAATTAAATAAAATCTAAGTTTTTCAACTTGTATCCTCCCAAAGTAAAAGTTACACAAGCTCATCATGAAACTTGTCACCATTGCTACTTAAACAACCCAGTGATCGTGTTATAGAAAATGAAATAAAAAATCCTATTTTCTGGTTGGTTACTGAGACTGAACAGGAAATTCATCACATACAGGAAATACATTAAAGTTTAGGAAGTTACAAGCTGCTTAAATGGAGTAACACATGGAGATGAGCACTCTACTTCCTGTTCCTCACAAAGCTGACTTTTCTTCAGCTCTTTTCTTTCCTCTCTCCCGCACCCCCTTCCCCTCAATCTTTTTTGTCTCTCTCTCTCTGCAACACTATTGTCTAGCTGATTCATATATGATTAAGTTAAAGCCACATTTTCTGTTAAATCTTCCTAAACCTAGTTTTCAAAGTCTTCTTACTTGGTTTAGAATTAATATTCTTTCACGACAGAATACTTTGTTACTTCATTAAAAAACAAAAACCAAGAGTGTTCTTTAAACAACAGTTTTAATTCAGTTGCAGTTTTTTAAAACTGTGTAAACTATAAAAACTAAACTGTTTGACAATTAATTAATCAAAATCTAATGACCTGAGAAAATTGAGATGGTAAACGAAGCAAAACACAAGGTAAAAAAACTGCATGTTTACTTTATTATGTAAATAACACATTGAATCTATGGTATTAATCACAGAATTTAAAAAGTTAGATGACTTTTCTCAGACACAATTTGTCAGAGTATAAAATTGTGCTTTAATTAGTTAGAAAAAGGCACAATATGTAAAATTTATATTTGCTTTGTATGATTTAAAAAACTTGCCACCTGAGATGACTGGAAGGCACATCTGGAATATAAAAAGTGTTGTGGACCCAAAAAAAAAGATTTTTTTGAACACTGCGATTAAATATAAAAATTACATTTTTCATAATGAGTAACAAAAGAGCGTGCAAAAAGCCTTTTCTGTGTGCTCAAGCCTAATGACAATTGTAAACATAAAGGTACTGTAACACCTTGAATAAATTATGGCATATGTCAACTTTTCTGAAATTCTCAAGAACCTATAAATGTATATAAACTGACACTCAGTTTTAATATGTTCTTTATGTAAACGTGTTAATACTCAAATAGGTCACTTTTGTAGTTTTTAAAGGCATTTTGGTGAAATTCAAACCAAAAGCTAAATAAGGACTTTTTTCATTCGTAAACGGTCATCCAGTTAAAAGATCTTCCCATACTGGGACTTTAAGACGCAATTGTTCCATGTGTCCTCAAGTTTGCATATTTTACACAGCACAGCTGGATTACACAATGCTTTTTAGCTCCAAACACCCCTTGTTTTAACTTAATTTAGCAGCTCCAAATAAGTTATAGGCACTTTTCCCTTCTGAATCCCACGTTCCCCCATCAGCCAATCAGAGTCCATCCCTGGAACACTGCTTACCATGATCACCTGAAGAAAACAGATCAGCCATCAAAACAATTAGCCATCAAAAAAACTAAAAAGATGTTTGTAAAAGGACCGCCCACCTCATCAGCCAATAAGGAGAGTTCATTGCTCCCTGCCGCGTCATAGTCATACAGCACCCTTGCCTTCCGGCTGCCGCTGAAGTTCTGCAGCTCGGTGAAACCTGAAGATGCATTCTTCGTGGAACTAGGAGGAGCAGAGAGTGGCAGTATGGGTACTGACACACTGGCTCCACTGCTGGCTGTTGTCTGGTTGTTGTTGGAAGTGAACGCTGAAGGAAAGCTGGGAGAAAAAAAAAAACACTTAAAGCAGGATAATTATGCTTTTTAATGTAGATGTTCACATACCCCAATATTCTCCTATACAAGTTGTCTTGAATAAATCTATAAAGGATACTCTTTTTAATGTGACAAGAAGGTTTTCCCACCAAAATGAGAATATGAAGGAAAAGGGTTTTTACTGATTGGAGCGGTCATAGTGTACACCAGAAAGATAAACGGTGCTGAAAAACAGCAGCGTTCACTAGAAATTAAATACTATGATCTTTCCCAGAATTTCAGCAGAAATTAAGAGGGCAATTTGAAAGAGAAGCTAGAAAGATTTTATCTTTGTTCAAAATAGCAATTTTTCCTTGTGTGAACCTCATCGTCAACTACCTCAAGAGACTTCAAGTCATCATTGGTGTTAAAGTGAAAAAAAAATGCATCCTCATACTTTATTTTCAGAAAAAAAGGCCAAGAAATCGTAAAAAATGCCAGGGTATGTAAACTTATGAGCAAAACTTTACAAAAGTTTTGGAACTCAATAATGTTCTGTGCTATAAAGGTCAAATATCCATCAAATCTTACATCTTATTGTTTGCTATTCCTTCTAGTACAACTGGCATATTTTAGTGATTTTTCTAAACAGTTAGTAGGTCTAAAATCTCCCACTGAAATTAATGGTAGAGAGAAGCTGACTAAGAGCAGAAGTTTCGAGTGAAACCTATATAGGAGGATGTGGGTGTTTGCACCTTTTCCATCAGCTTTCATCAAATTATTATGAATTATTATTAGTTATAAGTAGCTTTTTAAAAGCACTGAAAAAACAGGTTTCGATACACCGAACAATAGCAAAATCATCCAGCAGACTATATATATATATATATTTTTTTTTTTTGGCCACTATTTTTTGTCCTACATTTATTTGGCAAAATTTCTGAATATATTACACCGCACTCATCAAAAAAAAAATTTGGTCTTTGGATGATAAAAATTAATAATAATAATAAAAAAAACTGAAAAAACAAAGTGACATTTAAAACATATATGTATAGTAATACAGATAAGGACTTACTTTCCCAGCTGCTTTTGGAGGTCGACCATGTACTGGTAACATTGGGCGTAGTAAGTCATCTGAGCCTCGACAAAGTCATTAAGACAGCGGAGATGATGTGCCTGGACCAGAGAGAAGATCAAGGTGAGACTCCAGACAGGCAATGTTAGGTGATGTGAATTAGTATCGGCAGGTGCCATTGCTCACATGCGTGCTGCCAATTCCTTCCAGAAGAAGCCTGGTGATCTCTGCCTGCCTGTCAAACTCACTTTGTGTCATCTTCAGATCCTGCTCGGCCTGACAAAAAATTTGACAAAATTAAAATAGGTTTCAAATGGAGGTCATAAACAGTGTCAGTTTCGAGTTGGCGGAAAGCAGCACCAGATTTCTAGACAAGGAAATGAAAATATCTGGTATTGTAATAAACCAAATTTTAATGAGATCTGTGCTTAATGTAATTGTTCTGTGAAACAGTCATTACCACTGCAATTATTATTACTTTTCATTATAATTTAATGACAGCAGATGGAACTATTGTTACAGTGTGAATAGAGTAATGACACAGGTGAAACAAGCAAGATAGTGGTTCACAGCTGAAGTCACCTGGTCCTTTTCCTCTCATCCGCCGCTTTAAACTTGAGTAAATGTACATACAAAACGAGTTATGCAGATTTTAAGCTTTAACTGAGGTTACTATATTACAGCAGTTGCAGGCAGATGTATCAAAAATAAAAAGTGAGAAAAAACATTGAAGACGGTCAACGTATCAGATATAAACACAAAAAAAAATCTACATTTTGCAACACTCCTAAGAAACATTCATAAAGTATTTAAGTCTTAAAACTTGCTGCAAATTCATGCATTTGTATAAAACAATATGAGCAATACACCTGAAAGCTATACTGGTTCTGCTTAGATTAAAGAAAATAAGACCATAGGTGTGATTGCTACTGTAAGCATGAACCAAAACCACACCAAAGATTGCAGCTTTCACAATGCCACCAAGGACTCAAGATGAACCAAAATTACAGAAGTCCTTACCTGTGTCACTTCCTCTACCCACATCTGCACAGCATTTGAAAACAGCAATAAGACACAATAAGGACACCTCTAAGTGTTTTGTATTGCACTGGCAGCAGAAAGTACTGAGGAAAAGTTTATTTCGAAATGTCTAATACATATAGACACTTTTTAATGAACATAAAGCCAGGTTTTAATGAGACTAATAAGTATGGGGTGTAACAAAACACAACAATAATAGGTCCACAATCACAACATTAACCACTAATGTCAAAATGTACACGGCAGTTTAATAATATACTAACATAATAAAGGGTGTGTGTGTATGAGTAATCACCAACTCGAGGGGTTCCTGTTAATCAAAACAAATGCTTTATGACCTCCGAAAAAAAGCTATTTTGTATCGAAGTCCATTTATGCAAAAATAAATAAATAAATAATTAATGGCTTTAAAAGTCTACATTTTTAGAGGCAAAGTAAAAAAAATTAGATTTTTACTTTATAAGACATAAAGTTGCACTTTTGAGATACAAAAGTAAAAAAAAAAAAAAATCTAAATTTGTAGAAAAAAATCAAAATTTCCCTTAGTGTGAATGTGTGAGTGAATGTTGACCTGCGACAAACTGGCGACCTGTCCAGGGTGTACCCCCCGCCTCTTGCCCAATGTGCACTGGAGATTGGCACCGGCAGACCCCAGTGACCCCGAAAGGATATAAGTGTGTTGGAAAATGAATAAATCTAAATTTAGAGAAACATTATTTAAATTTTGAGATACAAAAGTAAAAACTTTTTACTAAAAAGTTGCAATTTTGATGTTTCGCATCTGAATTTGAGTTAGTTGTAGACCTCCATTACCAAATGCAGGGACATGCTAACATGATGATCTGTGATGAGATAAAGTAATATTTTAAACGTACATATTTCAAAATTTCTACTGATTGGGTGAGAGACCAAATGCAAAATGTAATTTTTGCAAGATTAATCTCAGATTTTCAAAATGCTGGAGAAATACTGTGGACAACTAATGGCCATGCGATTTAATTTCTTTCGAACTACATAATTAAATTGTTAGCAACAAATCACTGTTGTTGTAGGAACAATTGACAATCTGTCGCAATCAACTAAGAATTACTTGGTCACTTCTCTGTGTTTCGATGCAAACTGCACACTTCCCATTTTAAAAGAAGGCAGCTGATTGGTGGGGCACTGCAATGTTGAGTGTATACATGTTTGTGTAGGTTGAGTGATGGTCATGTGGAGACAATCTAGCAGTACTTCTCTACTTCTCTTATGAAACTGGGACCAAGGGGCACGGGCTGTTTTGAAATCTCATCATAGTGTTGAGCAAAAATGGATATCCTCTTTTCAAACTCTATAAGCACATCAAAAACTGGAACTTGGGAACACAGACACTTCTAATATCCGGGATGAAAAAGCTTAATCAACAGCTTGAAGAGGAACCAGAACATTAAAGAAGCGTGGCACACAGCACTAGGCTGAAAGACAAGGAAACCAACCTTTTGCCATTTCACATGGAGAAAAGTCACCATGAAGGAGAAATTGGCAACATAGCCAACGTCCCCTGGTGGAGGGGTAGAGTTGAAAGGCTATCAAATCCCACAAAAACAAAAGCAAAAATCTGGATTTAGGAAATATATGAAGTTGTATTTTGAATACTAGTTGTCTAGGCCTGGGGATTTCAACTATTTAGTCCCTTCCCTTGGTCAGTTTGGAATTGAAAATAGTTCTAGACTTGCTAGAGAAATATTTGAAGACAAGCACGTCACTACACCAATCATGGTGGGGAAATGGTAAAAAATACTCACCACAGCTCTTGCATCTGCCATTTTTGCTTTCTTTAATCTGGTCTTTGCAGCATCAAGGTCGAGTCGTTTGTTCTGAAGCAATTTACGCTCTTTCTGTGGAAACCCAGATTCATTTGGTTGGCTAAAATTGTGTAATAATTAAACTAGGCAGTTATCGTTTGGCAATGGATTACAACTGAAAAAGACTTAACACCATACATTTAAATTCAAGACAGCATTACAAAGCCTTGCTCAATAAGTTGTTTCCTTCACAGAATTATTGACTCAATGAGGCTCCCTGCCTGAATGTAGCGTTTGCGTTACAACAGATGCACTCGCAGCCACGTGGGGAAATAGAGAAGAAGAATACTTAGAGGAAAAATAAAAATCTAAGAACACATCAAATCATGGATGTCAAGCAATTTATTCTTTTGGTGGCTGACAACAGGAATCTGTTGGACAAAAGTGTGGAGAACAGAGAGGATTTGGGTCACTATTTCATTCCTGTTTTCTGTGCAAAATTGCATAAAAATGTGGGATGTGCGCCATGGAGCGCTCTTTTACATCCTTCTCACGTCATCAAAAGAGCCAGCTTTCATTGATCTTCTCTCCTTGTACATGGGTCTACCTGGCTCCCACTAGTTTCTAGCTTGATGTGTCTTGGTAACATGGGAGAAGTTTCCTTGACCATCCTCTATGTCTATGATCATGAATGTTACCTGTTTCTATGTTTATACAGCACATCTTGAAACTGCAGTGTGCTCAGAAATTTCGGTCTTGAAGAGACCTTGTTGTTGCAGTAGATCTACCTTGTGTCTAGTTGCTATGCTCAATCTTGCCTTGACAAGAAACTCTCTTGTTAGTTTCTCATGACAGGATTTCAAGCTACTAGTGAAATTGATGATCATTAGCATCTGTTTAGTATAAATGGATGATCATGATAATCCTACAAAATCTTTGACTTTGTACAAGTGCAACTAGCTGATGCTGGTTTGAAGGCAAACGGATTCGTTTTTTTTTTTGTCAGACTTTCTGTAAATGTTCAAACATAATCATTATTTATATTGAAATTTCCAGACCTTCCTAAAACTTTTGCACAATACTGTAAATAGCCCTAAAAAAAACTTGTGAAATATGTGTCCAAACTGGTACTCATCTCAATATTTCCAGAGATTTACACTTGTAGATTATTTTGGACTTGCAAGACCTTACCAATATAGTCTTGAAGTCTCCTTCAAGAAAGTTGCGGAAAGGTGTAAGGAAATTGATGGCTGAGTTCTGAATGAACTCTCTCTCTGCTCCTCCTATTTGCTTTTCAGTCTCTCCACAAGTTACCAGAGCATTTCCTGATGATAATACAAAAAGGGTCAATATTCTCAATATCAATACAAGGTAAAACAGAATTTATGAAAGAATTTAGTGCAAACAGGGCACTATTCCATAGCATTACACTAAATAGGGAATCAGGGCACAAAGTTGCCCTTGTGATTGGTCCTTACCATAGGCTGTTCCAGGGCCAAACTCATTCCCAGAGTCTATCATGGCATGACCCAGAAGCTCATGGTTGTTCAAGCGTGTTGGGGCCTTCTTGTCCAGTTTTTCATACAAGAATTCTTCTATCCGAACATCTAAAAACAAACCATATTAAAATTATTACATCACAATTGAATTTAGCCTATTTACACTTTGGAACAACGCATGAGTAGATGGCACAGTTGTTAAACACAGACATCATCACAAGTTTTTTATCATGCTTATTTAAAAATTTTGTGCATCGATCATATATATGTGTGGTTTGAAATGTAAACAAATGCACTTAATGGAAAACCATTAAAATAAAGGTATAAGCTTTATAAACAAATACATAAACAAATAGAGGCTGCTATGCAAAATCGTCTGAGAGAAGTGCAATTCATTAATATCGATGTGATGGCAAACAAAGTGCACATGATAACTCAGTATAGTCGTTGTTTGTTCCCTCCAGCTGTGAGAGCATTCTATCCTGCTAATATTTGTACATTTCTATGTGAAGCTCCAAACAGGGTAAGTAAATCTGCATACAAATTATATCTTTAATTGACGAAGCAGCCATTAAAGTGACTTTGAATGGATTGGGGGTTAAAATAATTAATACCTAATCAGCTGCAGATGTTCATGCTAATGAATCATCTCAAGAGCTCAGTGAATGGATCTTACTTGGGTTTGGTTGCAGTAGCACTTCTGACTGCTTCAGAATCTTCTCCGTCCAGTGTTTTGTGCATTCAGCTTTAGAGAGGAGATTCTCCAGATGTGCATCCAGTTCAGTCTTCTCAGCCTGACCAAATTTTTCTTCTGTAAACTGTGAAGACAACAGAGTTCTTGTTATAGACGACCAAAAATTATCCCCACAATTCAGCAACAAATGCTCTATTCAAGGTAACGTCAAATAAATTTTCCGTTATAACCCTGATGGTTATAAAATGTATTTTATATGGGATAAATGACACTTGTTATAACTGCTTGTGCGGTATTAAAACTGCCTCGCTTCTCCAACAGACATGCGCACAACAAATTTCGGTTTGTGACTCGTCTCCAAAGCTTTTAAGGACATTACAAAGACGTTATTTTGTATATAACAAAATTTTTTTATGTTTCCAACTTTCCCCCCCTTTGTTAGAGCATTTCTGTACATTTGTTTTACAAGTGTCCGTATTTCTGTGAATCTGCTGAGCACTCCAGGATTAAACTGTGGTTTAGCCTGTTAGCATAACATTAGCTTCACAAACTCTGCAAAGTGAACGTTACAGAACACACAAGTCACTTCGTCAATCGTAATATAAATAATATAAATTGAATGTCTGCTTTTACCTTTAAAAATTAAAAGAGAAACTAAATTCAAAGTTAATGAGCATAACAGATTTTAAGCGTGAACGTAAAGGCCCCGAGTGAGCCACAAAGGGAATCAAGATTTAAAGCGGTCCATTAATTACGGTTGAGTTCGAAAATATATTATGGAGCCATGTGTTGTAAATAGACCCCATTTTAACACTCAAAACTACTTTTACAGCGAATCTGGGTCACTTACTTGCACCGCCCGACTGAATAAAGTACCAGCGTCCGCTGCTAGCCTTTTTACATTAAAATCCATACTTAGTTTATAAAATATGTATTAACCACGTGTCCGTTAAAGTTAATGGTACTTAAATAATCGCGATGGCATCGATCTTTTCCTTAATTACACGGGCCGGTGGATTTAAAGTTACGTTGAGGCTGAAACAACAGCCGAAGGAGAAGAGGAAGAACCACCCACGGATCTGTTCACCGTGAACACAGATCTACAGCTGGACACAGAGGGGATCTGATGAATCAGTGGGATACTTGTTGAAGAAAATGCCATAATGATTCTTTTGTGCTTCGTGTTCACAGAACATTTCACAGAAACCTGTGATAAGGGTTTGTTGTGTTTCTTACTTTAAAGAGTTTGATACAGTTGAGGTTTGAATGCTGCTTACAATGTTTAGTTACAGTCAGGTTTTTGAGCTCATACATTCTCTAGATTGTTCTAAAGATTCTCTAGATGATTAAATATACTGTAACAAAAAGTGAATCACGCTGCAGTTTTCATATTAGAAAAAAACATATACTGACCTCTACAGGCCAAACTAGATGGAGTCATGACAAAAGTCTTAAACAATATGCAGTATTTTACCACTAGATGTCGCAATGAGTACTACCCTAATTGTATTCCAATGCAGGTTCTGCATCCTTTAGAGAATGCATCTACCTGGCTTTCTCCACTGCCTCTTGCGCCCATTCTTGCAATTAAATTTCTTGTCTTTTTCAACCTCACCATTGGTAATCAAGCCCCTGACACACCTGTTTGTGTTTCAGTTCGTGACCTGTTTTATCCTACGTTTGCCATTGATGAATATTAGAAACTGTTTGTATAATTGGTTAATCATACACCTGACAATAATACCACAAAATCCCCATATTGGTGCAAAGTGCACCTGTAATAGTTAATGCTAGCTTAAAGGTAAAATCGATCAGCACCAAATATTGATATGATTTTTTTTTTTTTTTTTGCACATAACTGTAAACAGTTCTTGAAACGTATTTGTAGTATATTGGTAAAATAGACCTATTGAATGATGTAAAATGTGCATTTTCACTAGATGGCAGTATTTTAAAAAGAACTAGATTTCTGTTCATTACATATTAAAACAATATTTTGGGATATATATATATTACTAATACTTTTATGCAGAATAGTCACAAATCATAAAAAACAAATCTCAGCATGCTCAAAGCATCTTTAAAACATTGCCCCAGTGCAATGTCAAGAACACACTACATACAGCAGCAGGGACACACTTCAACTCGAATAAAGGGAGGGGGCGTGGTCAGGAGTAGCTCAGGATTATTGAAATGATCAGACTTGAAAATATCAAAACAACGTGTTTCTTTACAAAACAGTTGAAAATAAGTGCTAGAAAAATCTTTGAATATAACCACGAATGATTAGCTTTAGTATACTGTAAAGAGGATGGTGACCTTTATGTATTAATGTTTAGTTATTATGTATAATATTGCAAACCAAGATAGTTATTGTTTGCCGGTGTTTGGTTTATTATTTATTTGGTGACACCTAGTGGACTGGTATTTTAGCGGTGTTCATTCTTCCTACGTTTGAAACGCATCCAAAGCTACAAAAAAAATCTCTTTTCACAGCATCATCCTTTCGCGTAACCGTAGCAACCGAGCATGCGTTTATGCCAAGCATCTTAAATTACGTCATTTGATTGGCAGCTTGATGCTGCGCGGTTTTCATCGTCATGCGCGATACACGTAGCGTTCATGCTTCTGGGAGGTAAAGAGCTGCTCATCTTCACTTGGTGACACTCAAGTTTTTCCTTACTGAGGGGACGGGTGATTGTCTCGGGAAACCAAAGGAAATGAGCTTAAAGTATGATTTATTTCTAAACGCATTCTTATAATTGATTTCATACACTGGAAGCGATGGATTGTCGTCTGATTGCAAGCGTTTAAGAAACGTCCCCCACAGAAAACAATTTGGTAATGGGCAGCACTGAAATGGATTCACTGAAGAAAGATGAGAAGAAAAATTCAAGAAAAAGGATATCACTGCGAATAAACATGCCTGTAAGTTTATATCTCATATTAATATTTGTTTTTCATAAAATATGCTTGTATTCAACATGGTGAGTGAGTCGGGCTGGTGCAAATTGATAGTAAAACAATATAGTTATGTTTATTTAGTAGGTATTTTATGCAATATAGTCAGAAAGTATCTCATATAAATGATCAAGTAATATTATTTTGTTGTTGGCCTTGCTCTCTGTTGTTAAAGCATACATAATATTCAAATTAACCACCATACTTGCATAAAAGTCACACCTGACTGACTGAATCAGCTTTAAATGCAGTTAATGTTTGGTTTTCGTATTTCTGTAAACACACACAGGTGGATTCTGTGAAATATAGACTGATCAAAGAGTGGCTTACTGTGAAACTGAAATAATGGCATGCTATGAAAACCAAGTGCAATTATTAGATTGAGGTGACCTCCCTGTATCATAATAATCAATGTTCTCAGGGTCTTCAGTTCTTGCTTCTTCCTCTACTTAAGTCGCTGAATAAATCAACTATTAATTAGATATTTACTGTCATGATAAGATTGCTGTCATGATTCCAAGTAGCTCTGCAAACACGTAAACAATGTTTACAGCTGGTTATGCTGTTTCTGCAATGGACGTAATTTGTTGCGTTGTGGTACTTTTGACAGTTTCCTGACATTGTTGCAGGTGTGTGTGAGATATGCAGCAGCAGACATTTAAAGGATAAACAAGCATGAGCCATGATAAAGCACCCCAAGCAAATGGATCTCTTTATATTTACTGGAGGGCATGTTTATCCGTTGTGTAATATTGCATGTTTCAGTTATTCAATAATCATGGATCAGTGATAACCTTGTCTTGTATTTATTAGACACAATGACCGTTGTATTAATTAGTGGTAGTAAATATCTTTCTAGCAAAATGATTATAGAACAGATTTTGTTCCTGTCTTGCGAGTTGTTTCTTGATGTCTTGTGGCCCTTTTTAGTGAGTGCACTTGATTGATTATTTGTACGCAGTATGGTTTTGCTAACATGCTGCGCACAGGGCTAGCAACAGAAAAGCTTTAAAAAATTAACTTTTGAGTTCGTATATTCGTACTTTACCGTTTTACTGTTTTAAGGCTGTTGCTGATTGTTAGCATAATGCTAACATGTTTTGAGTTATTTAGCATTCTACATGAACTGATGAATTGTGATTGACGTAGTATGGTTTTGCTAACATGCTTTGCACAGGGATAGCAACAGAAAAGCTTATTGTATGTTTATGAAAAATTAACTTTTGAGTTCGTATATTATTATTATTATAATACCGTTTCACTGTTTTAAGGCTGTTGCTGCTTGTTAGCATAATGCTAACATGTTTTGAGTTATTTAGCATTATACATGAGCTGATGAATTGTGATTGGCATATAGTGTGGTTTTGCTAGCATACTTAGTACAGGGCTAGTAAAAGAAAAGCATTTTACACATTTAGGAAAAAATAACTTTTAAGTGCAGAAATTATTATACTTTTCCTCGTTTTAATGCTTGTTTAACATGTTTTGAGTTATTTACAATGTTGCATGCATTAGTGTAAATGTTGATTTTAAGCAGATTGCTAAGAACTATTGCTTGTGTAGAAATTATACTCTCTGAATAGTTTCTAATGGTTCCTCTTATGATAAGCATACTTGAGAAATTGTTTGCATGCGCGCATGTTTTTCTAGCATGTCCTCGCTCCAACCAAACTTCTGAGTTTTCATGGTGTGCTTTAGTTTTTCATGTTTAGCATATTTCTTTCATAACTGAATGTTCAAGTTCAGCATTGATATTGTTGATGATACAGCAGTAAATATTTCTCTTGTGACATGATTCTAGAACAGATAGTGTTCTATGTTGTGTTGTTCATATCGACAACAATGAGCACACATGCAGACCAGTTTAACACTTGCACTTTACTGTACTTCACGCACACTACTCATGTGTCTTAACCATAGACTCAACATACAACATTCGGATCATACCATTATACAGACCGTGTGGGGTGAACTGGGTCAAACCATTTAACTTATACCACATTCTAGTCTTGCAAATTGTATCTTGATTTTAATATAGTTTTGCTAGCATGCTTTGAACAGGGCTAGCAAAAAAAGCATATTGCACATTTAGGAATGATTCTTTCTGCATTGTAATGCTGTTTCTGCATGTTAGAATAATGCTGACATGTTTTGTGTTATTTAGCATGCATTACTGTGAATGTTGATATTAAACAGGTTGCTTGAAAACTATTGCTGGTGTAGAAATTATACTAAATGACTAGTTTATTATGGTTGTCCTTCCATGGCTCATTCCTGTTATGTTAGGAATACTTGAGAAATTGTTTGCATGCGCATATGTTTTATGCTGTGCTTCATGTTTACATTGCAGTATGTTGCAGCACATTTTCTGGTAGCATAATGCTAACATGTTTTAGTCTTTACCATGTGACATTACTGTTACATAAGCTGATGACTGACACATTAGCTAGCATAGATGTATCTGTAACTATGGCGTTTAATATAATGATTTTTTCATTGAATTATGTCGGAAGCATCTGAATGTTTATAAGGTTGTTGGGATGGTTGTGTAGTATACTCGTAGATTATTTATGTGAAGTACATTTCACTAGCATCAACCAATGAACCTGTTTTAACACTCCTCCTGCATGTTAGCATGTAGCTATATATTTCAGCACTTTTCTTGTTAGCATAATACATGCATGTTAACTATGAAAGCTTGTTAAGCCACTGGCAATGAATGCTAGCTAAAAAAAAATATTATAGAGGTTATTTAACTGTTTAGCATTTGGCTAATAATGTTAGTGTTTGTGTTGTAAGAGGTGATTTGGATTTTATGTATTACTTTGCGATGTTGAAGGCATTCGAGATTAAACTGTAGAACCCTCCCCCTAGATTAAATCTCTCTCTTTGCTATGACAAACTCTGTTTAGCGACACACAACCAGAAAGAGCTACTATCAAGCTTGTTGCATTCCTGAATTAGGATTATTTAGGTATAAACACCAGCATTCCCAAACATGTATCCCTGACCTCCATGTTACAAAGGGGAGGTGTTCTTTCATGACAGTAAGTGATGATTGTCCTTGGTGCTTTGAGTAACCCTCCATTTTTCTAAAGGGATGTTTCAGAACAAGAACATGACAGTCACTGAATCTGAAGGGTGGTGTTCAACTAAATACTAGGATTTGTCCACCAGGTAATTCTATAGGTTTATATAAGTGAAAAGAATTGGGTTCCAAGGGTTTTATTGATGCAGCATCTGTAAACGTAATTTTCTTATTTTGGCTGTGATCCTTTCTGATTTAAAAGATGACAGGTGTTTTATGGAAGAATGCTTTATTGGTTTAGACATGTAACGGGCTGGTTTTGCTGATTGTTGCTTCTCAGGCTTTGAGAGTCTTGTTACCATGGAAATGTTTGACCTATTGAGAGAGGATGGATTTGCATGTTGAGATGCAACATGACTCAGGCTGAAATTAATGCATGTTGTGAGAGATGTGCTAATGGCGTTCTACAACGAAAATGGGAATTAGTTTAACGGTAACACTTTAGAATACTCTTCCTTAGTTAACGCATAACTAAGAGGTAATTACTACAGAGCTAACCAGTAATTATCAACTCTGCAGTAATGATTGTTAGCTACTAGCAAGTTACAGTTAACTATTCAGTAACAAATGTCACAGTAACTACTGTAGTAACTACCCTTAACTATCAGTAACTATTGAATACTTACATTACTCCTAAGTAACTACCATTAACTACAGTAAGTACCATGTTGTCACTTTAGAATACTCTTCCAAGTACTAAGTAGTTCCCTGATGTTTAAGTTTTCAGTAACTATTTAGTAGTTCCATGAGAACATATGGTAACTAATCAGTAGTTACCTGAGAACCAGAGAGTTATTCTTCTGAGTGCGGGTTTCCTGACAGTTACCTTTTCCACACCTTACATCATGAATCAATAGAGTTAACTTGTAACCTCATGGAACTACATAGTACTTGGAAGAGTATTCTAAAGTGACAACACAGTGAACTATTAAATACTGACTGAATACTTACCACATAGTTATTAGGGAACTAGTGAAGAGTTACCATTTAGTTATCAGGGAACTACTTAGAGAATTTTAGAGATGATAGTAGTTTTGTTAATGGTAGTTACTTAGGAGTTATGTATATATTCAATAGTTACTGATAGTTAAAGGTAATTACTACAATAGTTAGTGTGACATTAGTTACTGAATAGTTAACTGTAACTTTCCTAGTAGGTTACAATAGTTGCTGCAGAGATACTTGTTGGCTAAATCTGTAGTAACTACTTCTTAGTTATGGGTTAACTAAGGAAGAGTATTCTAAAGTTCAAATTACACTTAACCCTGCTAATAAATCATTGGATAAGATCACAATAAATATCATGTGATGGATTTAAACGCACAATGTAATCTGTACCCATTTTATAAAGAAAAGTGCATTTTTGTAATTTTCTTCAGTAATCTGTGTAGCGGGTAATAGGTCAATGCTGTGTGATCCTGATCATGCTAATACATTTCAGATATAAGGGGTAAATATAAAACAATCACGTCTTCTGTGTAACTACAATAACAGCTTGTGTACTGAGGGAGAAGTTAAACCACTTTAATGGTTCGTTAAAGTCGTCCAAATGTGCTGCGTCACAATTACAGAGCAGTTTAAGAAGCCTAAGCCTACTACCAACGAGACTGAAGCAGGAACATGAATGAAGAGGTGAAGAACATGTGTGTAAGTTGCTTTTGTGTATTCTTTACTGCAGCAATAGAAATGTTAATTTAAATGATTTACAGAAGCTTTGCTTTTAGAAAACATCCTTATAAATGACAAGAATACAAATAAACCGGTTTCTTTTGGATATCACTAATCATTTGCTGTGTTTCTGTCTAATATTTGAAGAGAGTTCAGAACAAATGGTCTTCTGAAATCTTTTAAACCATCTTAAATTCATTTGGACAGCTGGCTTCCTACAAAGACTTAGTTCACAGAAACAAAATGGTGGTTGATGCCTCTAGTCATTCTTGGAAGTCATCATCCAGTATAAATCAGCAAGAGACTTTTGTAGAAGTCAAGCGATACCTGATTTAATCTGTGCATCATAGGTTGCATGTATTCGCGGGGAAAGAACTGAAGGGCGGTCACATGAGATCATGTTACTTACAAACCGGTTTATATGACAGGAGATGCTTTAGACGCTGTTTGTTAAAATCACGAACAAAGCTATGGTGTTTGACGCTAATGCTGTAAAATTCAGTGGATTGTCGAGAAGGAGTACCGCGGAGACTTGGATGAGCAGTAGGTTTTTCTTGTGTAATGGATGGTTTTCTGCAGAACACCCACAGAGTGTTCATTTGTCACATACGACGTGCTTGTGTTAAATGGTCTAGTGTTTACACTTGCTTCTCTCAGCCTGTTATTTGTATAATTCCTAGTGAGCACTTGACCTTTGATCCAAAAGCAAGAGTAGCTTGGTGAATTGTGCACTAAGTATAGTTTTAGGGAGTAAATGAGAGGAGTTGCCGTCATGAACGTGATTTTAAATGTAATCCCTCATTATGATTGTTTGTTCTCTGCAGGACTTGAGCTCATTTGCCATGCCATTCCTGGAAGGAGATGTAGATCATGCAAACAAGGATAGCTTGCGCAAGGTAATTAAAGTTTTAATCTTCAATACATTGAGTTTCCCTCAGTAAAAAAACAATAACTTATTTCAGAGATAAAACATATCACAAGAAGATGCTTCAATAAGCTTAACTTAAACAAATCACAAGTACATTCTCATTTTGGTCCAAATTATTCCATAAAAAAAACTGGAAAATTTTTTTGGGGAGAGATTTTATTTACCGGTAATATAGAAGACATACAGCCAGCTGCTAAGTCATCTGACTTCGTTCTGACATCAAAGCACACTGTATAAAAAGATTTTAGTTTTTTACTTATAAAATGTATCGCCTAGCCTATTTCATTCATGTTGCAGCTTAATGTGTATTTTTTTTCAAAATCTTAATGTTTAAAATGGTCATCAACAGTAAAAATCTTTAATTTACTTTTTCCCAAATACAATGACCACCGATAATCAAGAATGCATGATTATTTAGTGTCATGGCTTTGCAAACCAAAAAATTATTTTTTTTTTATCCGCGTCAATGGGGCATGAAAAACTAATGGTACCCCAAAATAAAAATCCAATCTATCCATCAATGTTGTTGCTAATGCTAAACATGTCCAGAGCTGTGATGAAAGGTAAAAGGAAGTCCAGGTCAAAAGATCTTGGCAATTAAAGGCGAAAAGGATTGTATATAAAAAAAAAAAACACTAAAAGTAAGCGGAGTTCAATAAATGCAAAAAATAAATAATTAATAAAAAGAATAAATAAATAAATTAATAAATATATTAATTATATATATATATATATATATATATATATATATATATATATATATATATATATATATATATATATATTGTTCTGATTTTTCTGCAGTGTATTTAAAGGCTGTTAATGGCCACAAACATGAAAGGGTGAACGTTTGCCTAGAGTGCATTTTTTCAAGAAACACAATTACAGAATGTATATTTTTATGCAAACAAGATTCAGTTTTTGCAAGTGACCTCAAATAGCAAAAGTCTTGTTCACACAAATCTTCATAAATTGTTTTCTATGGAGTGCGGAAACAACAGCCAAAGTGATCACTTTATGCAAATGAGTCGAGATTTTTGTGAGGGACATTCAAAGGGGACATCAGTCTCCGCAAAAATATCAACAAGAAATCGAATTGTGGGAAATTCCTCCAGAGACCAGTCCACCAACCACTGGAGACATGAGTGAAACTGTTGTTTGGTGTGGCAGGGTTACATCCTTAAAAAAATAATAATAATAATTATATATATATATTTGATCAACAAATTCTCAATCCATTCTTTTACAAACCTTTCTGTGGGCTTGTGGCAATCCTCCTATGTGAAGATAAAATAAATCACCAGTCGGTAATGGCCTGAAAGACAAGGCTAGAGAGGACATAAATCATCTCTTTGCCCTCGTGATGGTGTGTTTGTTCAGACCTGTGTTTTTGAAGGTGACCTATCATTGTTGAATTTAGTATTTTTAATTTTTTGCTCTGTTGTGTCGCCTTGATCTAATAGTTCTCTTATTAATGGATGTTTAACCCAAGCAAGGTCATGCAGTCACAAACCCTAAAGATTTTTCACCATGTTCAAATGGCATCTGGACCACAACTTTGGATTAAAGCATGTAGTGTAGAATTTTTGCCATCATATTTTAGAGTACCAATCATTTACAGGGAGTAGGGAATGTTTTCTTTCTCCTAATTTCCGCTCTACTTCCCCAAGAGTCCCCAAGGACCGACTCTTGGTCCCATGCTTCAACTTGGTCCTATGATCAATTTAGCAATATTTTCATCAATGTAGCTCTACTTTCCAATAAAGTTGGAATTTTTATAAAATGAATATTAGATATGAACAAAAGTGAAATAATGAGAACATATTTGATCTGTCAAATCTAGACATTTTCTCATTGCAAATGTGGTCACAACTTTTCTGCAGTGTTATCTGTAAAGGAAATGCAATTTTATGCCAGCAATTCTAGATTCTTAACTATTATTTAAGACACATCACATGTTAAAGGCTTTGTGGGGGTTGGATCGGTCAGAACTTTTTTTAAGCCTATACTTGTAACCAGGACCCTGCACTCGTTATGGATCGAGTCTGATAATCTACCAGTTTGTGCTTGTATGAAGAGGTGAAATGTTATGTTATTGCTAGGTTTTGTGCTAATTTTTTAATGTATCATCTGAACAGCACTTTAGAAAACTTTGTCTTCTGGTGTAGTGTTTCATTCATGTATTTAACTTGATTTATTACTTTTTAAATACAATTTGTTAGCAAATTACCATTAGTTCTAATAATACTATTACTATTAGTTACCATTACAAACAACCACCAAGAGTCTGGAGCCAAGACAAAAGTAAGGGCAGTGTGAAGTGAAGTGTAGGAAAGCGCTGCATCATACGCTTTACTTATCTGATGACCGAAGGCTCAGTACCATGAAACTCAATGTCAGTGAAGACTTTTCCATCAGCTCTCCAACACAAAAACAGTTTGATGTTTCCATGGCAGCTGATGTATTTCTTCTCACAGTTCAGACGGAGAACATGCAAAATTCCCATTTCGTGACTTTTATTTTGTGAACAACAATTTAAAAGTCAGACGACCTCATCCCCTATAAAGTACATTTTGTGGATTGTTCTTTGACACTTTGATAATGAATTAGATAGCTAAAGTTTGCACATAAAAATTGATGTTGGCTTGTAAAAGCGACAATAACTATTTAATAAAATGTGCCCATTGTGGCTAAGAGTGATATAAATGTTAAACAATTTTATGATTATAGATTTATTGTTAAGTTGGTTACTGGGGTTTTTAATCTGGTTGCTAGGGAGAAATCAATGATGTCATTATAAGGTTCCCTTCTAACTAAAAGTGGTATATACCAAGTCGTAGCAATTTCTGAAGATAAGATATAGATATTCTCATTTAGTAAGTCACTTATAAGTATTTTCCCCTTGTCACCATCACTATCATTTACCAAAGCTAAGAGAGATTTCTGAAAATTTGGTTGCTATTCAAATATAATGGCATAAAGTTTTTAAAATGAGAATTAAGAGTTGTCTCTTTTCCACTCATGCTGGAAAGGGACATAAAGAAAGTCCAAAGTGAATTGAAGAGTTACTTCACTTCACAAGCTAATGAATCCACCATAACAGCATGCTTCACGCAGTTCAGTGCCTGTGTGTGCCAATGTGCTGTCGTGCTGTTTGCCTGAGATAAAGTCAATGAACAAAGTTTGGATCCGTTTCATGCAAATATTGTAGGGGTTTGAAATCAGGAATGTGTTTATTCTTTATAATGGTGTTTCGTTGACTCATTTATTATTAACCGATTTCAGGTGTTTCCTGCAATACTCTCTGTTAACAGTTCTAAGTTGGTCCATTGTTATGTTTCATATTTGACATTGTAAATGCCCAAATTGCTTGACCTCACCCAACCTTAATGCATATTACATTATATTCGACAGAAAACAAACTTTCTTTGTATTGTTCTTTAGCACGGGTCTGCTGTTCTTACTTCTGGGTCAGGCAGCGTATCCGATCTTCATAAAGATGAGCTGTACTAGCTGTACTAGGAACTTTAGGCATTGCAAGGAACATTGAGGCGTTTTCAGCTCATAAAAAAGGAATACAGGATTACACAAACATGCATGAAAGATTCTGAATAAACCTTGAGGCATGTTTTTCATGAGGGAATGACACTAGGAATGTCAGAAAAGTTGATTTAGCATAATATGGCCCCTTAAATTGTATTAAATGGCTGTCATGTTCCCTTTTGAGGAGCTTACAAAAGCTTATTAAACTTGACGTTGTATAACAAGAATGTTTAAAGTGCACCTCTAAAATTTACAGGAAATATACAGGAAATCACATGGGAAAATATTGCTTCATTCAAATAAATATTCTGTTCACAAAGTAATGTTGTGTTATTACTCTAGTTAGACTAAAAACAACTCTTTCAAGTAATTGTTCTTGATTAAAGTAGTTAGTTCCTTGTTGCATAATTAAGGCTTATTATTCTGTGAAGAAATCATGTAACGGTGCCCATTCATCTCATTAGCATCGCACCTACAAAAAAATTTGGTTGTAGGCAATCACAGCTCTGCATTGAGTATGTAAAAGTTTACCGGATATAAAGCTTTACAGATCCCACTTTTTTGTGAGTTATGCAGTGTGTTGAGCTATACAGTAGAGTGAGGTATTTATGGCTCTCCAAATGAACAAAAGCCTCTTGACAAAACAAGGCCATCTGTTCTTTTGACTGTGTAAACAGTTTTTAGAGGCTTTGTCTGGGGGAAATTCCCATGTGAATGAATGGTGTAATCATCAAAGTCTCACAATATATGGGAATGTTACTCTATGACGTTTCTTCGTTCTCAGAATCTGACTTTCAAACATGTGATAGTCTCTGAATAAAACTCTATTTTCTTCATTGATAGTGACATATGACTCACTAACAAAATGATGAAAAATATAGTGTTCTATCAAGATAGAATTTCGTAAATACAGCAGAAGATCAAAGAAAAGGTCAAAACAAAGTGAAAATTTCCAAGACCTTCTTGTGCCATTGTGCTTTTTTGTACCGTTATGTTACAAAAACAATCCGTCTCACAGGTCTTTTACTTCCAAGGGTTATCCCTTCTAGATGGCGCTGATTGCACTGATTTGTGGTCTGTAAGTTTAAACTGAAAGACCATTGTATATTTTCTCACATTTTAGTTTGAATTACCTTGCAAACTACATGTCATAAGTTATTGTTAAGTTCTGTTGAGTTAATAACCTTTATGCAACCTACAGATTACACGTGAAATCATAATCAATTTAACTTAAATTAAGTTTTGTCTACTTTTCTATTTTCATGTTTTCTGTACTCACCAATTAATCTCTGATTTGCACAGCTCCAACAGTGACTTAGAAAGCTGGTATGCTAATCCAGGCAGCTAGGATAAACTCTAAGCACAAGGATGTCTTGATTTGAAATGCTGCTACTTCTCATTAGTTAAACACCGGTCTATGAGCTCCTTCTACTGCTCCCCCATGTTTGTGTAAACAAATCAATTTGCATACATCTAATACTGTAGAGAATGCACATTAAAAAGGCCTTAATTGGCTTACTTTTTTTTATTAAATACATTAAAAAATACATGACTGAAAATCATATTTTTCAAAGTCCCTTAATTTATTATATAGTCATATTCATGTCATATTCATGTTCAGGTTAAGGAGCAGTTAGTAGTGGGGCTCCATTCACTGACTCCCACTGCCAGCAACTCTGTCAAGCTTCCTGGCTACCTGTGCTTTGTGCCTCACACTGACACAAGTAGTAAGGATTCTTTTTAGCCAATTTGTGAGCTTATAAGGCTGACCAATCAGCAATAAACAAGATGTTACATCACTTTCTTCTGCCAATCAGAGAACACTACCACCTGATTCTTCTGATTTTTGAACCTCATTCAAATCTCATGAAAAAAGCACCAGTACTAAGTACAGAACGCAAACAAAACGTTACAAAAAGGTGCAAAGGAAGCTGTACAGATTAAATTATTATTATTTTTTGTTTAAAAATTAGTTTTGCTGGTAAATGTGAAAATGATGTTTTACATTTTTGTTGTTTAACTTTTTGTTTACTTCAATTACAGGGGGATCTTGGCTGTCGTTCAGCCAGCCCAACCAAAGCCTTCTTTAGCCGGGTGCCATTTAACCGCCCATCCAGCCCCATGTCTGCACCAGCTCGGACCAGAAACAGCCCGGGATCTCCCAAACCCATCTTCCCTTACTCCTCCAGTCATGAAGCTTCACCGAAGTGTTCACGCCGCCGCAGCTTCACTGGAATCTTTCGCTCATCTTCTAAAGACTCTACAAGCTCCTCCACATCCCCAGTCAGCATCAAACTCTTCTCTCGAGCCAGGAAAGGTAAGGTAGATCTATTGTTTACCTTAGAGACAGCTGACTGAGTGGTGCATTTTCAGCTCAGATTTTTAAATATTTTTTAACATGCTTTCTATTCTTGATGTGTCTTTTTAAATGCATATTAGGTCCATATGGGACTTGGGGTGTGTTCATCGTATGTCTGGGTAAATTAAAATGAATCCTACTGCGATTGCTCAGTTCAAAGGGTTAAATATAAACACCATCACCCGAATCCTAATCCGCACCAAACTAGCAGACCAACTAGCTAAAAAGAGGGGTCTCCGTCCACTTCTAAACAAACTCTAGTGTGAACGGGTGGTAATATGAATGTTACACGCACCAAAATACACACTCACACCAATCTTCTTAGCCTTCAAGCTTGCCTTCTTCGGGATGCTTTATTTGAGGTAAGGGGGCTCTGTTCATCTTCAAAGAGCTATCATCTTTATGAGCTTTGACAATGTTAAGTTGGTACATATTAAACTTGTTAAAATGCACAGGATACGTATGCCTACATCGTTTCATTTGGGCAGGTATGAAAGGAGGAGGTGGTCTGAGAAGAGTTCCAAACAAACTCTAGAGTGGTTTGTATGTGGTGAGAACATGATCAAACTGGAATCTGACTGAAAACAAAAGAAGACGACAAAAACATGTTTTTTGAACAAATTCAGCCACCGTACTGGCACGTGGCATTATGGGTTGGCATGTGTCTGTTTACAACATAGCGTTTATCCTGGCAGCTCAATTAACAAAAAATGCCAAAATCAAGCAGTGAAGCTTGCCCATTTTCAACAAGTCATCAGGAATTCTGTCCTCTGTTGTTTACTTCCATGTGCACGTTGGTTCTAACCAATCGAAAAGCAGTTTTGGAAACATATACGATGACATTTGTCACAATGAGTCATCCGTATGATGTCACATGGCTGTATTTTCAACTAGTGCGGACCAGAGAGATTAGTTTGGTGGGAAAATCTGCAGAGGATTCCAACATTTATTAGTTGTTTCTCTTGGTTTATAACAAAATTAAATGAAGTAGAGGTTTGAAAGCACTCATAAGCTACATGGACATAGCATATCTTGCTAGCGAGCCCAAGACTATCATTTTGTAATTTTGGTCCGAATAAAATTAACCAATCTAACTAATATATTGGTAGTTGATCCTTTGCTGTCTAATTTTTAAAAATCGTCTCAATGGGAGGATGTTATCTTGACATCCAAAGAATCTAGATTATTATAATTTATCTAAGACTAACCGGCAGCCACATGTACACTGATTAGAGATTAAAAACAAGCCTGAGAATTTGTAATGAGTTGTAATAAATTTTCACATAAGTGTGAGGAGTGAGTCAGCAGTTAGTGAAGCCCGCTGTGTAATGGTTCAGATCATTTCACTGCGTGCTGAATTAATGAAGACGTGGGTGTTTCTGGAGGCTGCACAAGTGCCTGGTCACATAGTTTCATCATTAGACGGGTTGAATTTTAGTCGTTTCTTATTTATGAGTGGAAGATTTATTTAATTAATCGTAATTCGTATTAAGTTATTCAGTACTTCTACACAGCATAAGATACATTTTTAATTATATCGGACATGTTGGACATTAATGGTCTTATATGAATTGTTGTTTGCAAAGTAGGCTTATTTTATTTTTTTGTGTACATGTATGTCTGTATGGTGTCCTTCAAATAACATTCAAAATACCACATTTGAATATTTTACTGGGTGTTAATACAGTGGGGTAAAAAGGTACCAGAATTCTTGCTTGTTTATAGCTGACCAAATACTTATTTTCCATCATATTTTGCAAATAAATTCTTTAAAAATCAAACAATGTGATTTTCTAAAATTTTCTTTCTCCTTTTCTTTCTCATAGTTGAGGTCTATCTATGATGAACATTACAGGCCTCTCTCATCTTTTTAAGTGGGAGAACTTGCACAATTGGTGGCTGACTAAATACTGTTTTACCCCACTGTAAGTTATGAGGAGCCTTACGTATTGAAGTGAATTGCTATTCTTTCAGAACCATGAGCTTTGTGTACTGTTGCATCCCTAGTGTGTCACCCTTCCGCCAGCCCAGTAGTTTGATTTACACAGGGTAGGTTATAGTTCGGCCTTGAGCTGGAACTTCTGAAAGCACGCTGGATTAAAACACATCTATCTTCCCAAGGCTAACACGTAAAGAAGACTTTGAGCATGAATGCACATTTAAAGACTCATGAAATAGTCTTTATTGTGCTTCATTTTTCTTTAATGATGTTTATTTTGTTTGAACAGTGTGTTATCCAGTTGTCAAACAAAAGATATTAGGTTCAGAAATCCTCAGGACTCCTCCAGATGGAGCCGTCGGTCGCAAAGAAAAGCAGTTGTTTTTCTTCCTCTGGAAGGCTGGGATTTGATGCTGTGTCATCCTCTGAAATTCTGCTTTACCCCTTGAAACCGATACATTGCTTGCATCGCCACCCAGTGGATATCTGTATAAGGAGTTTAGGCTCTAGTATAGGACACATATGTAGGGGAAACTGTGGGGTACACTTTTTGGTTTTGCTTAATTGCTTAACCAACAAATTGAATACATTAAAGCTGCACTGTTAGCTAACATGTGCAGTTAGGGTGTAACAATATGTCGTGGCGCGATATTGTTATATCAATATATGCAAAACAAGATATCGTCTAGGACATGGGTCCCCAATTATTTTTACCCAAATATTGTACAAGACAGAAGGTCATCGGCAGAAGGTCATAACCATCCAACACCCATCTCAAATGTTAAATAAGAACCTCCATCAGATATTTCAAATAAACATTTAAAACAACACAGAAAAAAAACAACTTTTTTTTCTTTTCTACTCCTTAAACATTGAACATTAAACAAAGAAAATTAACCTTTTTTATTTTTTTTATTGTTTGCCATAAATAGTGAGGGGTTTTATAGCGTTTCTTAAAGCGTGTTTATTGACCGACGTCAACATCATCGTAAAATGAACGGAGAATGCGTGCACGCCGCGCACACACACACACACACACACACGCACACACACGCAGGCTGTGCTCACACAACTCAGGAAAAGGGGCTCACAGTTTGTGACCAGCAAGGTGGATTCTGCGTGGACCTGACCGAACCAGATTTTTTGCTTGATTATGTTAATTCACCATCTTTAAACTTAACATGCCAAATTCAGCAGTCTACAGTAGGGGACAGTCAGAAAACCCCTTGTGGGGTCTGCGGACCACCATTTGGTGATCACTGGTCTAGGACCTGATATGCATTTTCTTCTTGGAGTGATTGTGATTTTCTTGTAGTTACTTCTGAAACTTCTTTACCATGTCTTCTTGTTTTATGTAATATTTACTAGGAGACAATTGAAATTGAATAATATAAATTGAAAATACCAAATACATTTGAATCTGTATAGAAGGTTGTTGGTTCGAGGCTCACAGGTGACCTTCCTGGAAGGAGTTTGCATGTTCTCCCTGTGCTCGCGTGGGTTTTCTCCGGGAACTCCGGTTTCCTCCACAATCCCAAAAACATGTGTTAGATTAATTGAATAATCTAAATTCCACTTAGATGTGAATATGTAGGTTGCCCCGAGATGACTGAAGACTTGTCCAGAGTGTTCTCCTGCCTCTTGCCCAATATGCACTAATGCGATGTGCACCAGCAGACCCCTCGTGACCCCAAAAGAGAAAAGCGGGCATGAAAATGGATGGATTTAAATGCAAGTAACAGTTTTATTAGTGGGGGCAGTAGTTCAATGAATTCCTTAAATGCTGATAGTGATGGTAACATTTTAAATCATCATAGTATTTATTTTAAAAACATAACGTTAATAATGCTAACAACAAGTAGCCAACTTAATGTGATGTGCTGTATGCTAACTGTTGGTACATGTTATTTTGTTGTATGGAGCAAGAAGCAGATGGAGGCGTTTATAAAACTCCCTGGTAAGTAAGAGGCTAGACCGTCTTGTTGATGCAGGGAGTGTGCATCTTCCGAAGGAATCTAGAACCTGGATTGAGACACAGCCTACTAATGATGAAAACCTGTCATGGTACAGTGTGACCCCTAGATGGTGACAAAGCATGAGTAAAAAGGCTATATTATCTTGCTTGAGGTGAGGCCCACATTCTTAGGGCCTACCGCTGCTTTGAAACATGCCTAAGGCTTGTATTTTGCATGTTCCACCTGAGGTCAACTTTCCACAGTTCAAACTCCAAACTATCTTCAAAATAAATGAAGACTTACTTTACTCCTTCGATTCCAGAGTTTATAGTACTTGGATACTTTATGTAGTTGGTCATTTTTCTTGAGACATCAAAAGCGTGGGAGCGGCAAGAACTGCATGCACTGATGAGAGGTGTTTGTTCAGGCTCATGAGAGAAGTGTCACTGATCTCGTCTACTTCACACATCCTCACTCTCTTCTTTCTGAGACATGCAGCACTTCACAATCTCTCTTCATACTAGAGTTAAATAAAGAGCGGATGCATGCATTTACGTCAGTCGTGTGACTCAATTTTGCCCCGTTTAGACCAATTTTTTTTATAGTTACTATGTTAATACAATTTTTTTAAAACATTGTATTCATGTTTTTTTTAGTTTTTGTTGTGCAATAATACGGTGGAGAAGTCAGAGAAATTATATGTGGAGTTTAATCTTAAAAAGATCAGTCAGGAACTTGTTTAATAGAGATTTTGAATGAGAACCCTGTTTTTCAAAAGAGTTTATTTGCAGATTTTGAGGTTTTTAGGGCCCTAGAAATCAAGTTTTATTTTTTCCAAAATTCTGTTTAATTTTTTCGTATTCAATACATGTTATAAGTTCTAGGACTAGTTAGTTCCTGTGAGCTACTCTTGTTTTTCGTTTTCCGTTTATCAGAGACATCCTTATTGAAATACATAACTGCCAGCCTCTTTGTGTTAAGTTTTGTCATCTTTTCCAAAAGGGTGTCAGCCTCAGCACACATCAGCAACAAAATATTACAAAAATAATGACTTGAACTAGTGGATGCCTGTAGGGCCGGGGTCTTACTGGTGCTATTTGTGTACTTTTCCTTGTTTTAACACATGGCTTTTGGATTTGGCAGTTTTAATCCAACACTCAAAGTGTTCGTTTTAACGCCGCTCAGATGATATATGGTCCCAATCTATTGGGTGTACACTGGTTGAAGTGTTGAATTTAGAGTGCTAAATTGGCACTCTAGGCCATTGGGTGGTACACTTCTTCACCGGACAAAATGTGTTGTGGGCGGAGTCATGATTGTGGTGCACTTTTATTTTGTGGTGCACTTTTTATTTTTATTATGTTTTTACATTTACACCTGAAACAATAATCTACACTGGCAACATTTTTTTTAATAAATTAACATTTTTTACACTGTGTATTGTTAATCCAATACTTTGCGAGTTTTTACATTTTACACCTTTTTTACCCTGGTTATTTTACTGTGTACTATGTGGTCACTCTTTAAGTTATTCCCGAACTGCTAGGATCTGTACTGTGGGGTTAGTGTCCTGTTTCTGAGTTTTTTTTATTTTTATTTATTTATTTTTTTTTATGTAGAAACCATAGCTGTAGGCAGCCACTTTACCATGCTTACAATGTTTTGAATGGGGAGGTGCTCAGTTCATGGAAGTGGCTTCTTGTGCCACTCAGATTTGCATCTCTCTGCTGCTTTCCCAAGACATATGTTATTCTTTCACAGGAAAACTGCCTTGCAGTCAAATTCTATGAAGTTCCATTTCCACAATTCTGTCCGCACTCCTGTAATCGTGGCCAAATCATAGAGCCCTAGGAGCATTAGTTGCATCAAAACTGTGGACAAATTTGTCGAACATCAAATTTTTTAAAAGCAAGAATAGTTAAATAAATAGATCCCTCCCTTTCAGTTCTTACCAACTCAAGTTTTGGCCATTTTTACTGGCATCTATCTCTCAGATTTGTACACCACTGGTGGTATATTGTGATGAAGCCAGAGCCAGTCTTATGTAATACTGTCTGTGAGACAGAAGAGTTAATTTTAGAAAGAGAAGCACAGAGAGTGTGACAAAAAGGGACTCTCTCTAGGAATCAACTGACCCTGCTGAAATATTCAGGCTCTGCTTCTGTTTCTCGAGAAATGATCACAGTCACTGAAGCAGAGGTTGATTGACTAGTACACTTTGGAATCACATCGGAAAATCACGATCAAATTTGATTACCCATGGAACCTAAATTAAAATAGCCAAAATAGCAAAATCTAATAGTTTAAAATTAGAATTAGATGTATAATATTTGAAGAATTTTGTAACCCAATATATCACACAGGGTCTTTAAGATCTAAATGAACGGAGTCTAAATACCCGAATCTAAATAAAAGTCCAAGGAGCTTTTTATTGTCTGCACCACAACGAACCACCACTAATGTACGACTGACCCTGTGTTCCAAGGCTTCAAGGCTTAGTTTTTCACTCAGAATTTGTTTTCAATTGTGAGTGATAAGAGTTGCAGTCTGGTTGTTTTTAGTCATGAAAATGTGTTTCGTGTATGTGAAATACTATTCTTTGCTGCTTGAAATGTGCTTTAGAAAAATGTTTGATCGTTGGAGTTTGGGATAAACTTGATGTAAAGCACAATTGTTTGAATTACCGTATTTTTCGGCTCATAAGACGCACCGGCACATAAGACGCATCCAATTTTAAAAGAGGAAGATTTAGAAAAAAAAGATTCTGAACCAAATACTTTTGTAAAATATTTTATATCAACTGTGTAAAAGTTAACAGCCAAACATGTAACATGAACAGACAGTAAACAGTAAAAGTAACAAAAAAAAAGGCTGTAATGTTTTTCTTTGCCCCCACTCATCACTCTAAAGTC
This sequence comes from Danionella cerebrum, assembly GCA_007224835.1. Classification (NCBI taxonomy): domain Eukaryota; kingdom Metazoa; phylum Chordata; class Actinopteri; order Cypriniformes; family Danionidae; genus Danionella; species Danionella cerebrum. Next base: position 325,826 of record SRMA01026999.1, read on the forward strand.
CACCATTCGTTATCACCATCACTGTTCCAGTGCAACATTGCCCCCACATTAGTAATACCGTAATAGCCAGTATCATTGTCACTACATTACTAATAATAGCCAGTAACATTGTCACTACATTACTAATAATACAGTGGTTCTCAAACTTTTTTAGTCAAGCCCCCCCTTTAAACCTTTAAAAGAATCTGGGCACCCTCAGATGTAAAATAATAATTATTTAATAATTAATTAATAATTATTTTAATGTAAAATAAATGTAACTACTCCTTAATGTTAAATAACTCATTATTTATAGCTTATTTAAGTGACCAATTCGGTTGCATGTGAGATGTACCGTTGAGAGATGATTTGAGTTTGAGTTTATTAAAGAAGAGTTTCAGTCATTGAGAGCATTTTGTTTTCCTCACGCGAGCAAGAGAGAGAGAGAGAGAGAGCGCTCATCTGTGCACCTGACGTCAACACATGGAAACAATTGTATGCTTGCTGTTCTAATATAAATCCTTTTGATTTTTGTCAGCTTATGAAAACCCACATAACTCCATTAATGAAGGATCAAACTGTCCAAGTTTGTGAAACTGTCCAAGTGAATGTTTAGCGGAAAAAAAAACCCTCACAGACTGAAGACGATGCAGATCGATCATCATCTTATCGTCAGGCTCAAGAAACATCGCAGACAAACTATGAGCTGTGCCCATTTCACATCTTGAAATGTATTTTAGCGTGAGAAAACGGGTTTGTGGCGTGAGAGATCACTCAAATGCGAGAGTCAGCTGATCTCTGTAGTTTCGCTCGTGACGTAAGTATGGATGCGGCGGCCAAAGGCATTGTGGGAAATGTAGATTTTCCCCCCGTTTTCGTTACGACCGCGCTATGGCAGAGATGGGCGATGACGTCAGCGCGCAGCGCTGGGTGTACAAATATGGCCGCGGCTTCGGCCTAGCTCCGGAGCTCTTACGCCTCTCATACAGCTGTGACCGGACTTCGCGGCGCTCTGCATTCGGTCTATAAGACATCTTATGTGCGTCTTATGAGCCGAAAAATACGGTAATCAAAAATACCAAGCTTAATTTTTGCAGCAATTCCATTCAAGAAGACCGTGGGATTTCTTGATTTTTATTTTTCCCCACATTCCTGGATTTGATTGATGGATCTTTCTCTATGTCCTTCACTTTAAAGCCATTCCCAATTAGCTCAATGGAACTGGCTGCTGTACTCAGAACCGCTATCAAACTTTTGCTTCATTGATTTGACAATATATAGGTGCATTAAAACTTTGTACATATGCCACATCACCCTTCTTTGCTTTTTCTTTGTGAAACTTTGTTTCCTACAATAGATTTGGACAATGCTAGCATGTAGATAAGGCAGTGGGAATGTCTGGATCTTGTCAGTGTGCCAGTGCATTCCTCACCCTCTTTCAGGCCTTATCTGGGCATCCCCTGCAACATGGTTCTGAATGCTGCATGTCAAGGCCTCCGTTGTTTTTTTACACCGAACTGTCCTGTTTGCAGTTAATTCCTGATCTGATACAGCATCCATATGAGAGAGAGAGATTTCCAGTTTATGGTAAGCTCAACGCATGTAAAGAACATATTAAAGATGGCGGAAACTATACCAATCAGCCAATTTTATAAAGGGTTGCGTTCAACAAATCTAATCATCACCAGCACGCGACATGTGTTGTAATAATGCAGGGATCTGCTGATTATGTTTGATTACTGCACCAATCATTGGCTGATTTTTCCATGCACACATTCCAGGCTCACAAAATTAACATTGTGTTTTGTCAGTAAAGTTACTGGTCTGTGAAAACACCTCTGCATGTCAGATTCTGAAGGGATTATCTGCTGCCCTCTCTGTAAGGGTACACTTTGTCTCAAACATTTGTCTCAGGAAGTGATTAGCAGGTCCATGAGTGGGTTTCAAGGTTTTCGAGGTGACTGTTTTAAAAATGAGAAGTGATTACTCAAAGTACATTTAATACTGCTTACGCAAGGTTGATGCAGGGTAGGATTGGATATAAATGATTATAATTATCAGAATCATGGATTGAGGTTTTTCTGCTCAAATAAAAGTCCTGAACCACATCTTCAACCTCCCGCACTCCTTCAATACAGAAGCTACTGAAATGACTATTTAAATGACTTACAATGAACGAAAGGTCTTTTCAGCTCTTCCAATTTCCCAGCAGCCCTTTGACAAGTATTCTATAGTGGCACGCTGTCAAGACAAAAAGAAATGACTGCCACTTTTAATCCTTCTTGAGCAATGAGTGGGTGATGTCCCGGGCACTACCTTCATAAGGTCTGTTGTTTCACTGCTCTGATGAATGCACATATTCCTCCAATATCCTTTAATAACCTGCTGCGTTCATCCTCCAATAATTTTTGGCCAAGCTTCCTGTGCATTTGAAGCTCACACATCCCCAAACCATCGGTGATCCACCTCCATGTTTCACAGTCATGATGGTGTTCTGTTCACCTTAAGGATTATTAATTGGAGATCATTGTTCTAAATAATCTGATTTCAGAAGTTTGGAGGCTTGTTTGGTGTATTGTAAGCTTTGTTCTTTGTGGCATTTGCATGGAAATGGCTTTCTTCTGGCAACTCAAGTGTCTCCTTGTTGTGTTCCATGAAACAGCCACGCCGCTTTTTTTTCAGAGAGCCACTTGTTTTAAGTGATTTTAAGGGCCAAGTGATTTGTCGATTTTTCTTTACATCCCTTTACATTTTTCTGACAGTTGTAGCAGAAATGTTTGTTAGTCTACCTGGTTTTAACAGAACCCCTCACTTTCCACGTCTTTGTGAGTTTGAACACCACTGATAGGCACTCCCAGCTCCTTGGAGATCTTTTTATATCCCTTTCCTGTTTTGGACAGTTCAACTACCCTTTCCTCGGTATGTTTGACCGCACTTTTGCTTTTCACATCGCTCAGAATTCAGAAATGTCAGCACATCACTGGATGAAAGAGCAAATGGTCAATCAGGAACTCAACCATTATGCACCACCATTGATTACAAGCAAACAGGTCAAGGATTGTTACCTTTACCAGCCACTAAAACCCTTTTTTGTCAGTTTTTTGTGCATGTTATCAGGCCAAAATCAGGCCAAAATCTCCAAACAATTGGTGCCTGTAAAATCTCAATCCAAGCTTAGTGACTATTGTAACAAAATGTGGACCAGAAACTACATTCCATAGTTCTTGAAGTGCATGTTCTTTAGCATTTTATGCTCTAGAAAAGTCAAAAGAAGGGGAAAAAAGCATAATTATGCTACTACTGTTGGCACCGATCATAAACAAAAAAGATTAGATTTTACCTTTCCTTTAAACAGGAATGTTCTCCCAGAGCACATTTCATTTTGTCTTGCAAGGATCTTGGAAAGCTTAAATCCTACTTTTATGCTCCACTCATTGCTCTTTGCCCTCGCTGCGCTGAAGTTTTATTATAGTCAACTGACCGTTTTATGAGAACTGAGGGGCCACATCAAATCACACACTATTATGAAATACTTCTGTAGTGCAGAGAACATTGTTCCTGTGTATTTTTATTTGTTGACTTCTAGTGTAATAAAGCACTTCAATCAATCAGTTTAAAACCCCCTGTGATTGCATTTGAATTATTCATGAGTGGGCAGTGCTTGCTGCTGTTTGGCCAATCAGCAGTTGGATGACAAGCATAGACTGTTGTCCTTTTACAGTCTCTCTATCTCATATTTGGTTCTGAAGAGTTGAACTCACACTTCATAATTTGGCCACTGTTGCTGCAGAAAGAAGAGCCTGTGAGAGAAAAGGAAGGTGCAGCAGTCTCTGGTGGAATGTTCTGATTAGTTGAAACTGATCCGAGGCCTGGAAACCACTGAACAGATCCAAGATATCGTCTTCCACTGCAGTCTGTGTGTCCGGAATGAGCATTTCTGCACTACCTTCACACCCATGAAACGGTTCAGCAGCCTGAGAGGAACCAAAAAACGCAAAGAGCAAGAGGGACGGATGGGAAGGCGAAAGTCAGAGCCTCACGGCCTTTTGGGAACTAGTAAGATTTCATTTCAAACTACTGTGGCTGTTCTGTTTTAGAGGTTTAGTCATGATTAATCGTCTGTTATGTGCTGATGCTCAAAATGCAACACTTTAACAAAATGCATCAGGATCTCTTTAATCAAAATGGTAGTTTAGAGTTGTTTTTAAATGGTGATCCTTTTCGATTAAGATATGTAGAAATTGTACAAATCTCTCCCCTTGCTTCAATCCTGATGAAGTTTCAGACTGAATTGTAATTTGCTATTTATTGACAAAGTAGTCTTTTTGTCTGCTATGGATAATAAAGTCCGCCAGTGCATTGAAACAAAAAAGTAAGATCATTGTTCTGGAACCAGAACAGAAGCAATTGGGGATTTTTTTTTATCCTCTTTATAAGATCACTACTTAAATGTTGACTACTGAAATTCTCGAAAATTGTCTAAGTATGATTTTATTCAGTGTCCACTGGATATTTGAATGAAGTGCATCAGGGACGTGTACCATGACTGTGGCTGAAAAAAAGCTAAAAAATATTGAATTGGTTTCAACTTGACAAAACCGAATCGTTTCAATCATGCTTAATTGGTACCATGAAGCACCTTATCAACTTTCTTTATCAAGTCAGGCTTTGATCCTTAAGCTATGGTTAGTTTACAGGCGCGTGCACATAAAAGGCTGACGTAGGCATTGAATAACCAATCAGGATGAACATGTGTAGTGTGAGATAATTTTATTTCTCTGCGGAGCGGAGGAGCAAGAGATTAAAATTCTGAAATACTGTTTAATACTGTTGCTGCTGTCAAAGCCAGACAATGTGTGTGAATGTGTAAGTTACAGAAGCACTATAGCTGTGTTCAAATCCAGGTTCTAAAAGCCTCTGGAGAGTCCTTCCTATCCAGCCTCCAAGGCTACAGCTTGGGAGGATCATCCACAGGCTACAAAAACCCTTGGTAAACGGGAAAAACCCTGTTGTTTTTTTGGCAGTTTGCTTATGGTGCATTAGCGCCACCAGCTGGATCAGTAGTTTGGATACCGAAATGAATTCACGTTCTTGTTTTATTAATATTTTTCTTTAAGTGATTCTTTTTTATTTTTGTGTCTGATACATTTTTAAGATCACAGTAAGTTTTTTGTGGCTTAATTTATTTTCTAGTGTCTTAGGATTTTTTAAAATTGTTCTATTTCTTTATTTATTTTTTGTCTTTTTTTTTTATTTGAATATATTGCATTGGTCACATTTCCCTCACATTTTTTTTTTATGTTGTGTGTAATTTAAACCAGTTTGGCAGTCTAGCTTCATTCAGTATGAAGCTAGAAAACATAATGACATCCACCAATACTTAGTTAACATTTAGTTGGCTCTGTGTGTTAATGTTTTCAATGAATATTTAAAATAAAAATATGTTTTACAATTCGCCTATCACTACCAGCATTTAAAGTTCGAATGTCTTGTCCTTTATATAAAAAAAAAACTTGTTAAAAATTCAAGTGTGATTTGATTCTAATAAAAAAAAAAACGCAAAGCATTGTGGGATATCTGAGGCCACGAATGATGGTACGCATTTGAAGGGTGCATTTTTAAGGACCCTTCAAGTTTTGGCGAAATGACACGGCCTTGACGCACCGTTGTAACGTAAGTGGCCTTAAAATACGCACTCGGGAGGATGCACGCTTCTGGACTTGGACAGAGCTTTTCTGTATTAATGTAAAGTTGAGAATCATTCGTGATATGTGAAAACGGTAACATATTTTTTGGCATGTTAATTTCAATATGTTTTATTTTTTCATGTAATGTTAACGTGTTTATGGTTGTATTACAAAATAAAGTACATACTTTTATTTGTCTTCATACTACATGTACGTTTAAATTTCAGAGGTGAATGTCTATATAATTTTTTTTTCCATCTTTCTTGGAAGATGTAGCCTCAATGCAAAACGATTATGGCTGCAGATAGAAATTAACGCAATACACACACTCTGCTGTACTGTAAGGCAAGACTTAAAATTTTGTTTGTGCAGTCGAAGAAGCTCGCAAATATAAGCTATCATGCAAATACGTGACGGAAAGGGATTTTGTCTGTCCCTAAGAAGTGCTCGTCTAACTCTCTCCCTATGAAGAGCTCGTCTAACAATTTGCGCAGAAATTATTAATTAATTAAATTGATTAAATCCTACAACCTTTCATAGTACCTAAAACCCAGAATTGGTGCAAACTAATTCTAAATTTACCTCGATAGCCAGTTAATCCGGCATCAAAGTACAGGCCCCAGTGCTGTTGTGCAGTCTTTCAACATTCTACAAGAACTCTTTTGTTTATTCACTTAAGTATCTAAAAAATCCTTGCTTATTATGTCTTAAAATATATGAAAATATGAAATTAACACAGAATTTCTCAATTTAAATGAATAAATGTGTAGTTAACGACATACTACATCCAATTCTACAACATTGCTGTATTGAAGCATCTATAGCACATTATTGACATGACATTTACTGAATGACTGATTAACATTGACTGAAGTTGTGAAGCAACCACATAATTTCTGTATTTAAGGCCTTCTGTCCATTTTTTTTTTAATTTTAGTACATTACTTTTCTTTAACACCTGATATTGTTTACACATATCTGTATCTCTTCACATTTTCAAAAGATGCTTGTTACTTCTATCCATTTATTTGACATATTGCACTCGTTTTATGGCAAACCTACCAAAACATGCACCATGTCAAAGAAACGTGCGTCAAAAAGTTTAAAACTTCAACTCTTACTAAAGTCTCTTAAACAAGAGGAGTTGTACTTCTACCCAAATACAAGGGGGCATTTACTTTCCTAATGTCTGCCAATGACTCATTTAGTCATGTTTTGTCCACACCCGGCTTGTCACACATGAATATTTCCCTTGAGAAATCTAATGGTAAAATATTTCATAGTATAGCTTTTATCTGAAATGTGGATCAAGCAACACTTTGAAGCAGCCTGGACTGGTCTGGTGTTTCTAATAGGAAGTTTCGCTTATTCTATAGTGATAATAATGGCAGTTGTTATTTATAATCTGCTTAGATGGGGTTTCAAAGGGACTCATTAAAAATCATTGGACATTGGTGGACTACTGGGAGGAAATAACAAGGTTTAACTGAGGTTTACAGCCACCAATTAGAACATTCATTGAATGACATTTATAATTTTGGCAACAACATTAATAAGCCTGTGTAAAAGGTGACCGATTAATGGAAAGGACCCAGGAGACATTGAGTGTGTGCAGAGAAGTAGTCAGAGGGTAAATGAGGATAATAAAGCAAGGTGATAGAGGTCTAGGCATCGTGTTTGCCTTTTGGGTAGTGGTTTGTGAGCAGCTGTCTCTTTATTTCCCTATTGGTCATTTACACAACATTGACAGGTATTCTGTTGTCTGCCTTTAGACACGTTTGAGCTTAAGGGACCTCCTTACTACAACGTTGACACACCCAGACTTAGCAGGTTTAATTGTTTTGGGGAGACTAGAGTAGGGAAGGTTAGGAGCATGTTTATGTTTACCATTCTTCCAGAAGTAGAGACTGATGTTTGATGAAAAAGCCTGGTTTGCTTACTCCATTGATCCAAAAGTTTGATGGCCAATCAAGTTCTACCACATTAAACTTATCATCTATGTATGAACTATGTTTCTGCATTGGTGTGCAGTTATGTTCAAATAGGAAGTTGTTAAAAAATTATGTGGCCTTTGAAAACAACTCTACACTATAATCCCCCTCCACTGAAAAGTCTGCTCAATGCAGTTAAATAAGTATCGCTCTCGTAACAACAGCCAAACCCAGACTCATCCATTAGATTGTCTGAATGCGATTGACTTGAATTGTCTCTTCAGAGAACTGCTCTAATGTCCAGAGATGGAACCCAGGAAGTTTAAAGGTCTATAGTCAGGCAGAAAGTTTGCGTCCTGTAATTGGATGACTTCTGTGCATTCCCAGTATCTTCTACTTTGTTTGGACATGACGGCAGGATGGACTTAGTGGGAATTGAACCGCCAACCTTCTGGGTATGGGACGACAAACACCACCACTACACCATTTGCTGTCACTAGTGTAATATTTACAAATGAGGACAAACTGGTTCCATGAGTAGCATCCGCCACACTGGACTTCCGTGAGGGAGGCCATTCTTTTGATTTGCATCTTGAAGTGCTGCATTGTGTTCATATAGAAAAATAAAAGTGAGTGTAGCATCTTATTTCAGTTGTATGGTTGACTGAATACATTTTACAGTGTGTATTAACATTTTTTATAAACGATGTAAAGGGTGAAGCCATTATATCTGTTGCCAAATCCATTTTAAAGGCTCTACGCACAATTATTCCAATTGTGTCCAATATATTCAATTTATGACTACACATTTTTAGAATACACCTGTTTGAGAGGAGCATCAAATGAGAAATTATGAAATATTTAACTCTGCTTGATTTACAACACATAATTTAATAAAACTTTCTGCAAATTGGTCATTGTGGATGCGTTTTATTATTTAGGAATCATTTAAAAAAAAAAAAAAAGGAATTGAAATGTGATGAATTTGTAAAGGAAAAATGATGTTGAAAATATTTAGCATTGCTAAAGTGAAACCTTGATGAAATATGTTATTTATACAATATATAATATGCACAGGCAGAAAACCAGTGGGCAAATAATCGATTTGAACTCTCCCTCTGGATGCTGGAGTGATACCTGAAGAGTTGACAGGCAGATGGATGACAGACACAGATTAGCAGTTAGCGTCTGAAAATGTCAACACGAGGCACAGATAACATCTCTCCACATGGGAGTAACAAGCTTACTTTTTTTTCCTACAGATTATGATTCAAATAGCTCCATCTTTAAAGAGCATCAGTGTTATATCAACTGTGAGGAATCACCTCTGAACCTTTAAGTGATTTTCTCACTGAATGGGAGTCCACATATTGCCCCACTTTGGGGAAAAAACATCATGTTCTGAAGACACGAGCACTCACATCGTCAGACTTAGGGAGCACGAGAAATGCAGCCTTTTGCTCTTATTGGTCAGTTAAATGTATTTTGACAGGCGTCACAATGACAGTGCATGGTGCCTGCTGGGGAAACATTCGGCATTTTGTGACGCATGGATGAATGTCGTCATGAAAGACATCAGACTAAAAAAACTGCAGTGTTCTGTTTAGATTCTAAACAGTGTCTAATAATGACCCATACCAATGATAATATGTGTATATAATAAGAATTCAACGGTACACAAGCTCACGCTTCAGTACGTACCTCAGTTTTTAACCACAGTTTTAAGTTTGGTTCTGATCTCTTAGGAAATTAGTCATGTTTAACAATCTTTTGGACGGATCCCATGAAGAGATAGAAAAAAATGGTGTTTGTTAGAACTCACTTTATTTTGCTAAATCAAACATTTAGACACGTCTTTAAAATGATATACCTTACTTTAAATAATAAAATCGAAAAAAAATGTCTTTCTGAATAGAGTGAAACACGAAGTGCTACGCTCCTCTAGCTTTAGCACACGAGGAGCAGTTCATTGATTGGATATTTGCTCCAGAAATGTAGTCACAACCGTATTCAAGTAGGTCGCCAAGCATTTTGAAATAATAATATTTACGGGAGATCTTCAATTAAGGAACCAAAAAAACACGGTTTTGAACGAGAAAGGTGTACAGTTCGCTTTGGTACAATGTACCAGTACAGCTGGATCACACACCTCTGGTCAGGAAACCTACAAGTCACTGGACTATTCAGGATGAAGGCACCCCAAAGTACTCCCAACACATTCCCCGGCAGCCCACGCTCGTCTGACCTGCTCCCCTCCCCCTGATAGAGTCCTGAGTGACTCTTTTAATTATTTATTAGCGCCATATTTTTAATAAACATTCTGAACGGCTTTGAACAGTGCCAGGGTGTCCGTGTCTCTCTCGCCACCTGATACAATAAATATATTGTCAAAGCTTAACATAACCCATAAAATAGATCTGACAGACAGAAGGAAATCTTGCAATGTTCATGTTGTTTCAATATATGTTATGTCTGAGTTCCAAAGTTTTGGTGCATAGGGACCGAAAGCATTCCTCCAGGAGGGAGCAGTAAGGTGGAGAGAAGAAAATCTGAAGGTGTTGGGGACGTGGATGTTGTTGAGATGAGGAAGAATACATTTGTGACTGGAATGTGTGAGCTTTTGTTTTATGTTTTATCGGTTAATCATGTCACGCACAGACAAGGAATGAACTCAAATGCAAGAGTGGAGGTTAACAGATTTTTAATAATAAACGAAACCAAAATACAGGATACAAAATAAAGAAACTGTGGGAAAACCTGATTAACTGAAACACTCTGGAGGAGATCCTCTACTAAACTGAGAAACAATAACAAACTAAAACTAGAAACTTGTACGAGACACACGATGACTTCGTAACAGAAATGCATAACCATGAGGGTTCAGCTCGAAAAGATCCAGTGAAGAGCACAAGCTCACATAGGAAAATATGAATATTCATAAAAAGAACACTGGATACATAATAATAACAACAAATAAGGAACCAGACTCGACAGTGGAGGGAATGGAGAGAGCAGTCACATGACAATGAGAAGCCGGTCAGGTGATAAGGCCGAAGTAAGAGCGGAAAATAGAAAGGCAGAGAAATAAAAAGCAAAAGAAGCAAAGGAGTGATGATGTCGTAATGATACGGGTTGCTGAATTCTGAATGAGTATTGTGAAGTTTTATTTGTGATCGGATTTCTGAGAAAAACTAGATAAGGTGGTGTAATCAAATAGCAGTTAAAATAAGTTTAGTGATTATGAAACTCTAAGACCGTATTGCAGCAGCATCATGTGAAAAGGCAAGGCTCAGCCGGTCGATATGTTTGTGCTTAATGTATGCAGTGGTGTTATTTTGGAACAATCTCCAAACTAAAGGCTTCTACACAAAGATTTTCTTGTCTGAAATGAGATTTGCATGAATCTTCAGATGGTTTATGAGCAGGGTGGTCTTCTCCATATCGAGGAAATATTGATGCAATGACGCTCCCTGCCTGAAGATGGCATTTGCGGTAGCACACGCACTCCACAAATCCTCTCCTTTCTCCACAGTTTTGTAATCTTTATGGCATTTGTCAAGCAAATTGCAATTTAACGACTGCTGTGTATTTGCCTTTTATTTAGTCGACATTTTCTTTTTACTTCCTATAAAAAAAACGTGTAAATCTCACATATTGGCTTACTTGTCCTCAAGAAATTCAATCAATTTCCTTTACATGTGTCATCTTGCCAAAAATCAGTCCCTCCAGAAACTCGCGATGTTGCGATCGTGCCAATTCACACAAATTCACCCAATCACGGCGACTTTACTGCAAATTCGACCAATAAGTTTGGTCTGTGACTGTACGCGCCATTATTTTCACACACATTTACCTACAAATATCACTGCGAAAGACCGTGCAAAGCAATTCCCTAATGTTCTCCATGAAAGTGGAGGGAACTCTTTCACTCTGTGTGCAACATTATCGTGGAACACAAATAAAACCTCACTTGACCAACACTTCTCTACAGCAAAACATGCCAGAAGCATGTCCGTGCAAGAGCCGACACGGCAGGTGACTATCACCGAAGCTGTTGCTCGCAAATCCATGGCAAGCAGCGAAAGGAAGGTAAACAACAAAACTTAACGTTTGTAAAACTAGGTCTGTGGTGGTTTGCTTTTGTCAGTTATCAGGCAGTAGTTTCGTGGGCAAAGATGATAGTGCTAGCGAGTTTGAGAGGGGCAGTTAATAAAACAATTTTTCATGCTTTCACACGGTAGTTTCATCAATCATTTATTCCAGTGTTTCTCCTACATAGACGTAGCCGTGGCGCCGCGGCAACAAAATGCTAAAAGTCTAAATATTTTACAGGGGACATGATTTTTTTTTTCTTAATTGAACCTGCGCTGCAGCCTCCTGAGGAAGCAGCGGTTGTCTGCTGTCAGATCTTCATGTGATCAGAGCATGCAGAAGGTCGCGATAATAGAGATAAAAAAAGGAAAGAACACTTAAAAAATTCATAACATGTTTGTGGAATCATAAGGTAATGCAATGCTAAGGGGTGAAAAATCTGTCTAAAAAAATCTCAACTTTTCAAAAAGCTGCCGCAAAATCTGGCATTTTAGACCGCTAAAATCACAAAAAAATCCACGAAATCCTGGAGAGACTGGTAAATGCCTGTGACTGTACTTTTATTTAAATCTTTATAAATTAAATCAGGTTGTCTTTTTGTCACATTTTACATTTGATCAGTTGTTATGGAATAAGTAGGAATTTCTTTGTAGAATTTTTTTCATTTAATAATTTCTCCCCGAGCCAATCCCTCTGAGATTTTAAATGTAATTTGTGAGTTTTATTAAAAGAGCTTGTTCAAGTAATGGTGATGTTTCCACACTCCGTAACCTGCTATTTACCTACAAAACAGGAGCCTTTAGATTGGCCTCTCTCGATATGGCTCATGAATACGCCACTTGTATTACTCATGAGGACACTTTAATTTGATTAGCCTCACAAGTATGGCCTGTGGGTCTGTTCTGTTCAGAGTCGCATGGAATTACATTAGTTTGACTAGCAAACACCAATCATTCGCATCTAATACTTTATGTTCCTCGTGCTGTGATCATGTGATCATGATGATAGATGATATCTGTGAGATTATGGGAAGGATGAGAATATAAACTCCCTCTGGATGTATTTAATGAGGATGAGGTCTAATGACATCATCGTCTGCTTTTTCAGCCATCGCTGGTCGAGGATGTTCCTCCTCCCTCTCTATTCCCGTTCTTGTCTCTGTTTGCTGAGCTGATGGCTGACTGCTGTAATCTAAGCTCTTTACTCATTCAGCAGACGTAGCCATGTGCTCTCTCTCTCTCGTGTTACGTGTGGTTGTCATTGGCATGGCTGGCTAAGGATTTTCATTGCACACCTGTATTTGTGGATTCCTTTTATTTCACACTTGAATTAATCAGGAGGTTTCCTTCTAGATTTGCTAATCAGTCGATTTCAACTGCCATTGCTAATCGACAGAAAGATGGCAAGCAGACCGGTGGAAAAAGATGGACAGACGAACATGTGATGTTGGTTGGTGGATAGAGAGATTAATTTGGACAGAATGATGCGCAATGATGGGGATGGATAGGATGTAAAATAGAATACAACAGTCCAACAGCGGAGGGGGAGAAAGGGGGGAGGCTTGGAATTGACAAGTTTGGGATTCGAACCTGTGTCGCCCTGCGCATCCACGCATACATGTCCTGCGCGCCATCTACTACGTACATATGTTGCCTTATATATACATATATTTTAATTTGTTAATCAGTGATGGACTGGCAACCTGTACAGAGTGTACCCCCGCCTCTCGCACAATGTGTGCTGGAGATAGGCACCAGCATATCCCCTTGGCCCAGAAAGGGAATAAATTTCATTGTTCCTTTACTTCTCACTCTCTGAAATGTTGATTGCAACTGTCTGGAGTTTGTGTTGTATTGTATTTTTTTATATTGGAATAAAAAAAAACCCTGCAGAGAAGCTTCACCATTTGATTGGCAATCGTTCACATGTTTTGTGTAAAGTTAAATGTAATCAGTTTTTCTCCATATTCAATGTGTAGCAAGCAGAAAAGCACAAAAAACATTATAAACTTCGTTTTACTTAAAAATGAAGTCCACTCCTGAAGAAAGCAAACAATATCTTGTTTGTAGAAGTGTTGCTGTACTTTCTTTAGTATTAAAAGTCTCTCTTAATCAATGACAGTTAATCACTGTCAAAAGAATTTTTTTTATTCTTTAGTTGAGTGTCCGTAATCCCTTGGGATCACCATTGGCCCCTCACATTTTTACACAGTTTTTTCAAGGGCATTTTATGATTGCTCAGCACAAGAAACACATTACACACATATATTGATAAAAAAAAAACTTTACATCATACACCACAGCTAAAAGTGGTTGTATGTTTTGATACATTTTGAAAATCAAAGTTGAGGCCAGGCAGGCGACAACCTTAAGCCTCTTTGTAGTATCTGATTGGTAAATGGGAAATTCTGTTGTTTTGGAAAAAAAGAAATGAAAAGTGGATAAAAAAATGAAAAAGCATGATGAACTTTAAAAACTGATAATGCGTGGACAGAGAGAAAGTCACATGTCAGCTATTCTGTAAATAAATGTATGGAAGGAAGGAAGACAGGGGGACGATTATGCATGAGAAGATTAATGATGGGCAGACAAACAAAAAGTTAGATGGAAACAGACGTGTGCAGATGATGTGTTGACAGATGGATAGATAGTGAGCCATGCAGACAGATGGACAGAACAATTCTTCCATCATTGGTTTGCTGAAGGCATTCTGGCCTCTCCAGGCAGCGCTACGTTTCGCTCTCCTTTTATCGACTCATCAAAGCAGTAACCCAATAAGATTCCTTCACTCGTACACACATCCCTCTCTGAGAACAAGGTCGCTCCTGGAGCTTCTGTAACCCAAACCAAGCACAGGAGAATGCACACATGCTCAGAACTGGGTCACAATCACCCAGGGCTCAAGTGAAGACAGAAATACAATTACAATTATATTGAGGGGACGATCTTTTGACCAACAAAAGACCAAGCATCAATAACAGCCCAGTGATTCAGGAGATACGTGCAACAAACAATTTAAGGAATTTAACATTTTTCTTTTTACCATTTTTACCAATTGTTATGCTGAATAAAAACATTTTAAACCATTTAATCTTAACATGCACAGTCATGAAATAAAATGAGCAAATATAGGTTTTAACTGTTAGTGAAGAAATAGTATAATACAGTATGTACTTGCACAACTAGTAAAAGTAACAGCGGCTTTAGTAATTTTCTTGAAAGAATAATAAAGAATGGTTTTACTTTTGCCATCTTTGACAATGTGTGATTTTAATCTGATGTAACTGGATCAGTCAGGTTTCTGCCCCCACAAAGGCACCAATCTCTCCAGATGCAAAGTATGAAGTGGCTCCGACTGTTAAAGTTAAAGAGGCTTGTTAAAAGTTAAAGAGGCTCCAAACAGATTTTTACAATTTAATAATGTTCATTTTAGCCTCCTTGTAAAATGTGGTCGTGTGGTTTTTCTGGTTGGGAAAATTCTCTGAACCAAAATTTACATTTGAAACTACCAAAACCCATATAACCCATTTGATTTGTAACACAATTAAATTTCCATAACCACACCCCCTTACTGTTGATAATTGCACCACCTTTATGTTAATGACCAAGACCCCTTACTGTTGATGAACACACCCCCTTACTGTTGACAACCACACCCCCTACTGTTGACAACCCCGCTCCCTTACCCTTGATAGCCACACCCCCATACTTTTGATAACTACACACCACATTCTGTTAACCACGCCCCCTTATGTTAACCACACCCTCTTACTGTTCACATCCTCACCACCTTACTGTTGATAACCACAACCCCCTTCTGTTGACCACAACCCCTTACTGTTAACCACACTCTCTTACTGTTGATAACCACACTCTGCATTAAGGTCAGAGGGGGCGGTGGCACAGTAGGTAGCACTGTGGCCTTCCAGTTAGAAGGTTGTCGGTTCGAGTCTTGCTGGTGACCTTCCTGGAAGGAGTTTGCATGTTTGGAAACCCCTACTTGCGTGGATTTGCTCCGGGTACAATCCCAAATACAACCAGAAAAACATGTGTTTATAATGTTTTAATATAAGGTTAATAATCTAAATTTCCCTTAGGTGTAAATGTATGAGTGAATGTTGCCCTGCGATGGACTGGCACCCTATCCAGGGTGTACCCCCACTTTTGCCAATGACCCTAAAAGGGAATGTGCAGTTTGGAAAATGAATGAATTAAGGTCAGAGGCTAGATGAGTTGCAGATTACATAAAATAGGGTAATCTGCTGCTCTTTTTTTTTAATTTTTGAAAGCAATGATCGTATATTGTGACGAGTAAAACACAACCAATAAATAACAGGCAGACCTAATTTACCAACCGTGGGCAGAGACATGTGCTGACAATAACAACTGTTATCATCTGTATTGTAACAGGACCTAGAAAATGGACAGATAGTTAATTAGCAGATCACCTTTTTTCTAGAGATGAAGAATGGATGTGTTTGTATATTTTTAAAAGACAGACACATTAAACTAAAACACTGTATTATTGGATTTAAAGATAAGATTGATTTATGGATGGACACCTCAGTAATGAAGAATGGCTGACTGGATATAGATAGGAGGGCATGTATGGGTGGGTGTATATATAGATATAGATGTCTGATTTCTCTTATCTTTTTTTTATATAGCCTCTAGCATCTCCTCTTCACCCACCACTCCGACACAGTTGACCAAGCAGAGCTCTGCATTTCTAGTGGAAGTCTGTCGAAATGAAGCTGTTCACCGTTCCTCCTCTTCTCCTCTGGATACAGGACAGACCCATAGACCCCATGTGGCTAATCCAGCATTCTGTCCCGGCTCAGCACCTGGATCTACCTCACATTTGGTGAGTGAACCTGAGCAGACACAGCTGAATTGTAATTTTAAGCAACATGAAATCATGATTAGCATCTTTTTTTTTTATCTTTCGTCAGATCTAATGCAACTAAATAAAAAAAATATTCTTCAAATATATTAACCGCAAGATTAATATAGAAAGATAAATGCAGATTATCAGAGTGTTATTTAATCAATTGACCAAGTAAAAAAAGCTTACATTTGCTCATTTTTCAGCCTTTGAATTGCACCAAAAACTGTTCCTGTCAAAGAATCTAATCTGATCACTGCAGCTCAACCCACTGACCATTTGTCACGCTCTTATGCCAAAATCAATAGAGCGGTCCCCATCTGCAGTGCCAGTGTCCTTGCCTCTTGCACTTTTATGGATGCAGAGATCCAAGACTGCACTCAGCAGATGTGTAGTGAGCTTATATAAAGCGGTGCAGGGAGTTACTCAAGTCAACTTCTATGTTGAATAGACACACAGGGTTGTGTGAGCTTGCTGCAATTATAAGGGTGAGACCCTGAGGTAAACTAATATGCTAAACAATATGCCACCATGCAACCATTTAAAGTTCTATTCTTTTCTGTTAAACACAAAAGATGTTTTTTTTTCTTTTGAAGAATGTTTGAACTGCTAGCCACAGTCTTTAATATGGTTTAAAAAAAACAATGAAGTCAATGGCGCCAAGATTTCGATGTATTTCAAATGACTGTATTGTCTCTCATGTATTCCATTCACCCTGTGATGTCTTAGTTTCAGTGCAGACAAACTTGATCAAACAGGGGCAGACAGCTTTCGTGTTCACTGCTGTCACTTAGTTTCGAAAAAAATTGTACATTGCAGATGGAAGTTGATCTAATAACTTCACGTATGTAGCCAATGATTTAAATGTGTTTTTCTGGTGTGGCATATACATGTACAGGTTGTGAGCCTCACTCGGGTTCAAGTTTATTCAGGCAGATCAGCCACACCCTCTGAATCATCAGGCAGGAATCTAGACATAGTTCTTTTAGTTAGCCGTTGTACCAGATGTGACTTTGAGAAGAATTATAATAATTTTGTGAAATATCTAAGAATGAAGCTTGAGGTCTTTTAATGGCTTGCGGCTATTGGATTTGCAGTTTTATGTAACTGATTACATATTGTATGAAGAGGGTTCTGAGCAAAGCTGTTTGATGGACAGATGGGCAGGATAATAACAATAGTACTCCATTTAAGATGATATTTAAATGGAGGGTGGTTGTATCCACTGGCGGAAAAGAATATTTTTCAAACATGACAACAATCATAGGAGTCTGTATTTTATTAAAAGTAATTATTCAATCATCTTAAGAATAAATAAAATAGGTTTTTTAAAGCTGTAGTCTAAGTGATTCATGTGTGTTTCTAGTCCTTATATTGGTACGATCAATTTTAAGGCAGTCATAGTTCCTCGAATAGGCACAGGATCATACATAATATACATTTCATTTACTTGCTTGAATTTACGGCGCAAAACAAAAGATGGCAGAAAATTAATCTTTGAAGAGGACAGGAAATCCAAGAAGGCAAAGAATGATCATGGAGAGTCAGAAAGAGTGAACCGTAGGACTGACCGTGAGGAGGGGAGAAGTGAAAGAATATGCAGATTCTACTTATGAGCCAAATCATGAAAGATGTGACTACAGTATGTTAATTGCATTTAACAATAACATACTTATTATTACAGTTAACATAGTTATTGCTATATCATACCAAAAGATCAACATAGATGATGTAATCCCAGGCGGCACGGTATCGCAGTGGGTAGTACTGTTGCCTTCCAGTTAGAAGGTTGTGGATTTGAGGCTTGCCGGTGACCGTAGGGATGGTAGAAGTGAGAGAATATACAGATTCAACATATGAGCCAAATCATGAAAGATGTCATTATGAAAGACATGAAAGACGTCGTCATTATGGCAAAGCTATGGGTACTCCTTTCACCCTTGACCATCATGTATACAATCTAATTCTCAACCTGGAAACAATATGTTGGTATACACCTTATTGTGCATTTCGAAAAGGGTTCAAATCTGACAATATGAGACAGAGGAGAAGACTGGAACTGTAAAAAAAGTGAATCCACTTAACTGGTAACATGAGCAGTTCTGTTCCCTTGGAAACACTTGATAACAATATTCTGCTGTAACATTTTTAAGGTTATATTGGTACATTGGAGAAAGAATAAAGGTGGAACGGATGGCAGAAAACATTGCGGCACTACATTAACCACTGAAAGTTAACTTTCTCAAGACATTTCAAGAATTACTAACACAAACATGGTTTCAAGCACAAATGCAGACAGATGGAGAGACACTTCTAGGAACGCGTGACTGTGTTTCTCTAACCTGCGCTACAGAACGGCACTTTCCACGTTATAAACGTTATACATTTGTTATAGCACATTATTAGTAATCTATACATAATGTTTCGCTGTGTTGTTGAAGTGTTTTGAAGCGTATCAGACCCTTTTTGTACTGAGAGTGCCAGAACCCGGAAGCACTACGCGACGTCATGACGTCAAGCGGAAAATAGAGCAGAACAGCTGGTAAATGTTCGTATCTCGAATTTTTCTTTGGATCTCGAAGCAAAAAATTTCCAGCGAGACCTTTCGTATCTCGAACAATTCATTTTTTTCATATTTAAAATAAATTACTGGGTTTTGCAATAGGTAGCACAGTGGCCTTTCAGTTAGAAGGTTGCCAGTGACGTTCCTGGAAGGAGTTTGCATGTTCTCCCTGTGCTTGTGTGGGTTTCCTCTAGGTACTCCGGTTTCCCCCACAATCATGCGGTTAGGTTAATTGAATAATCTAAATTTGCTTAGGCGTGAATGTGTGAGTGAATGTTGCCCTGTGATGGACTGTCAACCGGTGACTCAGAAAGAGAACAAGCGGGCAAGAAGATGATGAATGAACAAAAAAATCTGATTAGCTTTAGAAAACACTGAGTGCTACAATTTAAATTGCTAGCATGAATGAGAAATGTTAATGTTCAATGATTGAATTGTCTTTATTTGAATGATTTGGAACATTCAGAGCTTAGATATTACTTTTAAAGGGACCATGTTATGCCATTTTTAAAGTAGTTATAACAAATATTTGAGGCCTCTATACTAGCACTGCACCATTAGTTACTTTCTAAATGCAATAATAAGTGTAAAAAAAAAAAATCACCTCAATTTTTTTGCCCCATTTACACCCGTTCCTCCCACAGCTGTGCTTTCTCAATGACTCTTTTGGGTCTATAGAATGACATGAAGTTGTTAAAATGAGAATTAAGAGTTTTTCTGTTGTCCGCCCAGGCTGGAAAGGGAATTCAATAAAGTCCAAAGTGCATCGAATAGTTCTCTGTCTCATCATTTCTCATATAGAAATAACAACGCACTTCACGCAGTTCTGTTCCTATGTGTGCTAAAACAGTCTTGTGGTGTTTACATGAGAAAAAGTTAATGAAGAGTTTGGATCCGTTTCATGCAAATATTGTAGGGGTTTGAATTCAGGACTGTGTTTATTCTTTATAATAGTGTTTTGTTGACATTATTAACCGATTTCAGGTGTTTTGTGCAATGCTGGGTTGCTAATAACAGCTAATATTTTTCTATCACCATTTATTTGGCAGTTATGCTCAAATCTGAGTTGGTGATTGGGAAGATGAGTTCATCGATGCCCAAATTGTTTGGCATGGCCCAACCCTAATGCCTATTACATTATAATAAGCACAGGTCTGCTTTTCTCATTTCCAGGTCAGAGACATGAGCTGATTGATCTGATTAATCTGATTGGTCAGTGGGCGGACGTAAGAACTATGGGCGTTGCTAGGAACATCAAATTGTTTTCAGCTCATAAAAAAAGAATACAGGATTTCACAAACATGCATGAAAGATTCTGAATAACACTTGAGGCATGTTGTTAAGAGAACGACACTAAAATATGGTTGGAATGTCAGAATAGTTGATTTTGCATAATATCGCCCCTTTAAGCATTCCAAGTTGGATGGATTTTTATCGAAACAAAAAGGACAAAACAAATGCATTACAGGAAATAGAAGATTTACTTAAAGACAAAATACGACATACAAGATTTTCGGATGAACCATCGATTGCAGTTAATGAATCAATCAATCTATTCCGTGAATAGATTCAAACGACTCGGTTCACTTGAACGAATCATGTAAACTCCCCACCCACCAGCAGCCAGATTTGACAGGTTGACGGCATCCTTGTCTTTTACATGATGCGAGCACCATCCCATTCACGCTTTCTGGCGGAGTTGCTTGTAAAAAGCTGCTTTCAGACCTTTTGCTCTCGACTGCAGTAAACTGGAACAATCCATTCGAGAAAGCCGGAGGGGGAGGGTCTCTCCTGACCGATTCTCATTGGGACGTCGAATAAACATCACGCACGCTCGGAGTAGCCTGTAATCAACAGCTGTCGCCGCGAGAGAGCGAGGACACATGGACGTAAAACATGAGCACGTAGTTTAATTCTCCCAGCTCTCGTTTGCCAGTCCTGTCAGGTGGCGTCTGCTGTGCGAACTCCGACAGCCAACTTCCGATCTCCGCGGTCTCCTCGCCGTCTGTGCACCCGCGGCGCAAGGGAAAGAGGCAAGGGAGGGCAACCAGAGATAGCATCACCCCCGCCTCATTCTGTCCCTCTGTCCACAGGTTCACGGTTTATCTGAAGACATGCTGGAGAAACTCGACATCGAGGATGAAGGTAAGCCTCTTTGGACCGGTTTTGTCTCTGGCGTCGTGGTGTTCACTCAGCTGTTTGACATCGTATTTTTTTTTTTTTTTTATTTAATTTGATGACTTATTTTCTTTATTAATTTGATCAGAAAGCATGTATTACTGGTTATGGGGAACACCGGCTTGGGCTCTGTTTGCTAGGTGCGGATTGATCTAGTGGTTGGGGATCCCCATTCGTCATTTGTAAACTATTGGGGGTTGATGCGTCACATGACGCAGTGTCTGGAATCGCTTCACCCACGTCAGGACTCCCTCAGGGTGAGGGTGATGCCCAGTGCTTGCTGATCACATAAACTATTAGAAGGCATGAGAAGGGGAAGATTTGTAATGCAGCAATCTTTTAACCGTTTTAGAATTTAAGTCTGTTTTTGTATTTTCTATGGCAACTTTCGTTTTGTTGTTGTACATTTAAAATGTCCAAATCTAAAATGTACCCTAAATGAGCTTAAGGTGCACTAGATATTGAGTAGTTTGTTAAACATGTTCTGTTTATTTAATTTCAGCCTATGCTGAGGGAAAGAGATAGTTGACCCCCTGCCGATTCCACAGCTGCCCACAGACAATTCAATTCAGTGTTCTATAAAGTACTGGAAAGTGCTACTTAAGTAAAAGTAGAGGTACTCTGCCGGAAATTTACTTGAGTTAAATTCTACTCAAGTAAAAGTATATCTCGTCATTTTTGTACTTGCATGTCAAAAGTATTTTTATGTATAAAAATGTACATAAGTACTCTAGTGAAATGTCTGCAAAAAGTTTATATTATGATGTTAGATTGTTGTGACTTGAATTTAAATAAGTATAATCCTTGCCTATTTGATCAACATACTTCTGATATTTGGATATATAATAAATACAATAAATCATCCTCTCACCCGCCTCTTCGCTTTTGGGGTCACAAGGGTCTGCTGGTGTCTATCTCCAGCTCACTTCGGGTACACCCAGAATAGGTCACCAGTTCATCGCAGGGCAACACACACATTCACTCACACATACACACCTAATGATAGTTTAGGGGAATCTGGATTATAAACCTCCCACTTGTTTTTGGGATTGTGGGAAAGCAGAGTACCCGGAGGAAACATGCAAGCAGTAAAGGGAACAAAACTTTTCAAGTAGGTCACCGGAGAGCAATCTTCTAACTGGAAAGCCACGGTGCTACCCACCGTACCCCCTTTAAATTGGAATTAAATATACATTGAAACAAACAGTTAAAATGTTTTTTTTTAATGTATGCTGCACATACACAAAAAATAAACAAACATTAGACTGTGTGATGTAATGTGATTGGCAGAGTTACCTCAATGTTCTTTTTAAGGTGCGATGGTAAGTTTTTAAACCCCAGAACCTCGACAGCCTTGGGGACACACAGCTGAATCACCATCCCATACGGCTTCCCCTTCTCGCCAACATACAAAAATATGGTTTACAAGTTTGGCCATGGATGTTTATTTGAAGCATCATTTGATGCGGGTTCTGCAATTGTATTGTTTCTACAAATTTTATGATTGGGTTCATGTCCCAGAGTCAAGCCACGCTCACACTTTAAAAAAATCCATTGCTTGCTTCTGCTCCGGAATCTTGAAACCGTACAATCAAAACCGTACTAGCCAATGAGAGTGAACCACTGTTATTCCCGCCCCCATGAGAGATTTGTGCCAGAATGACAAACATAACTTTCAGGATCGCAAATGAAAAATTAGAAAGCGAAGGCGAAGATGTTGAGAGCGTAATCAAAACTCTGAAATGCGAAACTGAAGCTAAAAATGAAGCATAAAATGAAATTTTTATGGTAATTACTTGATTATTTTTGTTTTCAGGCATTTTTTTATTTTTTCTATGTAATCAATTTATTTTTATTAGTTTTAGCTGAAATTATGTTAATATTATTGGCACAAAATAAATTCCATACGAGCCCCATCACAGAAAGTTGGGATGGGAGAAAAACTGGGAGGAACTTTGATCTGTGATATCGTATCATGTGATGCAACTTGAGCCACCAGATTGGAGAGGTTACATGCAAGAGCTTTTTGGTTCACTCAATATGAAGTAAATGCACATAGCCATAAAGTAGATTAGAGAGCACTCTGTTATAATTTAGATGAATTATAACAGGAATAATTTCGTTTTTAAATTACACGGTTTTGTGGGCGGGATCTTTATGGACACATCTGCACGAGGTGAGATTCACGTGGTTACAGTGCGATTCACAGTCTCTTTTTTTCAGCCTTCCCTCTCTTTTTACTCTGTCTTCTTCTTAATGAAGGTCAAATGCTCCTAAAAGATGGGCATTCCATATTACATAAGTTAATTTGTTGTGTAGAAAAGCTTTAAATTATGAAAAACATCATTTTATGTTTGATGTGCTAAATAATATGCTAAATTGCTAATTGTTCAGTAATAGTTAGGCATTATTAGCAGAATAACATTGGTGATTATTGCTAAAATTTTAAAAACTCTCTGGAGTGATGCATTTGCTGATCACTCATTGAATTCAAGGGATAGAGGTACATCAAGATGCATCAAGTTTGCTGAGGAAGCTGAAGGTTTGAGTTGCCACTTCTGCTCAAACCTTAAACTCGGAAAAGATCTAGTGGGATATGAGTGATGTATTATAAGAGCTAAGGGGTAGGGGTAGGTGAGAGGAATAGAAATCAGCCTCAAGGCTTGGTGTGATCTAGCCAGTCTGTGGACAGTGCTTTTAAAGTAAGTTTGCAGAGGGAGCTGAAGGTTTGAGTTGCCACTTCTTCTTGCACCTTAATGATTTGGGGAGGAGCGGGATAAAGTCCCTACAGAGATGTGTACAGGCCTAATGCCAGCCACAGACAAAATCTTGCCAAAAAAAGCTATGCCACTTTGATCTGAATAATGTTTTGTGAAGAGGTCAAATACTTATTCCAGTTATTTAAGTTTTAATCAGTTTATTTTTTTGTATGCATTGTTATTATTATTCTGTTTCTGTGGTCTTTGCTTTATCTGTTGAAGAATGATCAAATACTAAAAAAAGTAGTTTTTTTTTTTTAATTATAAAACATTACTCATTTAAAGGATTGTTCCTTCTACGAATGGAAAATATTTGCATAATGTACAGTCACAGATAGAGCATGAGCAATTTCTCTAGATCAGATCATCCATATTGGACTTAAACATGTTAGAGATGACGTCTATTAAACATGAAAATGTGCCTTCTCATATTAATCAAAGTAGTTTCTGCCGTGTTCTTGGCTCGGTTACCAAATTTCATGTAATCTTAACAGCAAATGGAAGCAGAAATGGCAGTTAATTCACAATGGCTTCCCTTTCAGATCTGTTTAAGTTGCAGGAATTTGAATTCATGTTACTGGAGCAAACCTGGCAGTTACCACTTCTTAAATATCCCTGATGTTCAGTTGTCAAAGTTCAACATCAAGAACTTTCCTCAAGAAGGAATACTGTGTGACGGGATTTGAAACAGTAGTCAGAGTGGAATTTTCCTCTGAAGTTCTTTTGCCTCCAGCAAGGTTTAGGAAACATGCCTCACAGATCTGGCAGTGCAAGGCCTGCCGTTATTTATAAAAGCTTTAAGCTCCTGTCCTTTGTGCCATTTACCATGCAGAGCAGAGCACTTCTGGTACAACACGACACACACCCTGCAGATCCACACTCTTAAGCACTAGTTTGATGCTGTCCCAGAGGCACCGCGTGATCTTGAAGTACTCAGAAGCTTCTGCCAGACTTCATGTCACCATGCACAAAGATATTCATCTCTGTGAAATCCCAGGCTGTTTCTCTTGCTGATATTTGCTGGTTTGAAGAACTTCAAGTTGTAGTATTTCTCAATTACAGCCAGGGGCAAAAAAGCAGAGACGCCCCCTAGCCAATCAGCAGTGAGGTGTTTGTTGTCAAAGAATCATTTGGTACCTTTCCCCAAGTGGAATATTATTTCCGCTCTGGACAGTTTCTTGTAGCTGCTTGTTTTTCCAGCTTATTCTGCATATAAACATCGGAAGGCCTAAGGCCGGTTTCACACTGCATCCCGGTGCGTTAATTGTGCAGCACATATTTTTTCGGCATGCAGTTCTCCGTATCAGATCTTTCGGTTTGTAACAGGAGCAGTGTGTCCATGTCAGTGATCATTTTGGCATCAGCTTTATTTTTTACAAGATGCATTCTAAATGCACATAAACTGTGGAAGAAAAATTATTATATATACATGTACTGTTTCAATAGGCCAAGCATGTGATTATGAACAATATCAAAATGTATTCATTTCAGTCAAGTCATAGACGTTATATTGGTAAGGATAGAGGACCATAAATATATAGCATTAGAAAGTTACTTTTATAATCGTACACATATGACTCAACTCTGCATGCTTTTTAGGACTTTTCCACCGCGTTGTATACCTTTCAATGGGACTGGTATTTAATACACATTTGGGCAACGTTATAATAGCTAAATGTGGGCTAAATGTGTGCCAGGGCAAGACAGAGCTTATTTCGGTACAATGTCCATGTTTATCAGGGTTTTGTAATCATTTTATTTCTATTTGAATCTAATCCAAAAAAGAAAATAAAACAATAGAAGAGAGGGGAAGTGATTAAAAGTAGTCACATGATGATTTAAGCAGTAATAACAAGCTAGCCTTAGCATTCTGGTTACATGTCAAAGAAAGTCAAAACTGCTGTTTTTTTTTTTGTTTTTTTTTTTTTATTAAATCAGGGGTGTAACCGAACCCCACCTGCTTCGTAAACTTGGCTGCAGATTCCATTTTTTTGTGGTCAGTAGCACGATACCCAAACACTCCAAACAGACACATTACACCTCTTTTAAACCTGAGTTAAATAGCGGACTAGCTGCAGTGCTATTTTTGTAAAAATATGTCTTTCTCCGCATTTGCCAGAATACATTGCTGTTTATGCACAACCATCTGAGGCTTTGGGATCGTCTGTAAAGGGCCAAATATAAAATACGTTTTGACCAGAAATGGTTCATAATTTCACTCTGAAATGATCACACTACACAATAAGTAATAATAATTTTTTTACATTTTCAAAAAACCCTGAATGGATTTTGATCATTTAGGGGGGCATTACCACACACAATATTTGGTTCAACTTCCCTTCATAAGCCTGAAAAGGTTACATTTTTCTTCAAAACGTGCATATGTTTCTCCAGGATCAACATTTTTAGCCAAAAATGCAGAAAAAATTAATGTATTTAGCCTGAAAACTCACCCAAGTCTCCAGGACCCTTTTTTATCTTTAAAATAAACCAAAGTAATTAATTTAACTGGAAAATTGGCATAAAATTGCAGCTTTAAGATTGACTGGTTTTTACTGCTTAAATGCATCAAATTAAAGCCTCAAACTCTGAAAGTTCTAAAACGTTCACAGGAAACATGTTCCAAAAAATTGTACAAAGTAATGAAATTATGAAATAATGTCGACTTTTAGAAATCACAGAGTTGTTTTATCCTTTTTAATTTAGTTAAATAAAATGTGTAACAAGACTTAGATGGTGCTTTTATGGCCTATCTGTGTTGCTTTTTAAGGTGGTTTTAACAAACAGTTTTTAAAACTCCGCTTTTGCTGGCTAATGCAGTAATAAATAATTTGTGAACTTGCAGCCAGTCTAATGCCACGAGAAGATGCACAGAGAGCAGGGTTCTTTTTGAAGTATTAATAGCATGTGCCAGTTTGTGAAGCGCCGTCATTGAATGGTGTCTGGAAGCTTTAGTGTGGAGAGTTTCACTGAAGCCTGGTGTATTGCAATTGAAAACAAGAGCTTTAAAAACAAAAAAAAGAATTTCATTTAAGTATTAACCCAAATAGTGCTCAACCCAAACTCTTATAGTCTTGGTTGTTGCACATCCAAACACTGGTCTTATATTTTTATTTAGTTGGCCTTTCCTTTGACCAAATACACGTGGTTTATGATTGGAACATTAAAGCAGTGAACGTGGAATATGTTTTCTTTTGTAAATTTGTGTGGGTTTAATGTGTTCTAGCCATGAAATGGCCACTATACAGTCTAGGCTAAACAAAACCAACCTTTATTGAAATAATTCTTTAAGTGCTTTGCTTCATTAATTGACTTACCGGTAGTTTTAAAACTAGCAACCATTATAGTGGGAATAATACAGAGGAACTGCATGTGAGTGGGAGAGCTAAAAGCTGACTGGTGCAGAAGTTTCATATAATGAACATGTCTTCTCAATTTGGAGGATCATTATTGTATTAAAGATTTTATATACATTAATAAAGTTTTATATACATTATATTGTCAAAAGTATCTGCACAGTCATCTTGGAAGAGAACTGTTGTATAGTCATCTTTTAAGATGAAGATGTCATTTCATCCCCAACTTTTTCCAATAGAGTTAGGGGTGTGGAATTGTGTAGAACACTTTTTTCTGTAGCATTAGGATTTCATTTCATTGGAAGTAAGGGTCCTGATCCTAGATCCTGAAAAACAACCCCACTTGACAATTCCTCTCCACTTATCTTCAGTATCGTTCTCAAAGCAACCACACAACCCTCACTTGACCATCATATTGCCAGATTGCTCTAGATCAGGGGTGTCAAACTCATTTTCACTGAGGGCCACATTAGCATAATGGCTGTCCTCAAAGGGCCAGATGTAACTTATAAATGTAAAACAATGTAATCGAATGTAATGTAAAATAAATGTAACTACTCCTTAATGTTAAATAACTCATTATTTATAACTTATTCAAGTGACAATTCAGTTGCATAGAAACAATTGTATGCTTGTTGTTCTAATATAAATCCTTTTGATTTTTGTCAGCTTATGAAAACCCACATAACTCCATTACTGAAGGATCAAACTGTCCAAGTGAATAAATAAAAATAGCATTTTTGTAATTTGTTTAGCGAAAAAAAAAACCTCACAGACTGAAGACGATGCATATCAATCATCATCTTTTATCATCAGGCTCAAGAAATAGATCACAGATAAACTATTAGCTGTGTCCATTTCACATCTTGAAATTTATTTTAGCGTGAGAAATCGGAGGTGTGGCATGAGAGATCACTCAAATGTGAGAGTCTTACGTTCAACGTGTGAGAGTTGGCAGCTCTGCAGTTTCACTTGTGAGTATAGATGCGGAAACACCGTTGCGGCTAAAGGCATTGTGGGAAATGTAGGGTTTTTTTTTTTTAATTTTCGTTTTTTTTTTATTTTTAGACACTCAAAACTTTTAAGCTCTCATGGGCCACATTAGATTACATGGCGGGCCACATATGGCCCGCGGGCCTTGAGTTTGACACATGTGCTCTAGATGGTAGCATATAAGGCTGGGTGATTTGACCTAAAAAAAATTATTTATGATTTAAATTGTGTTTTTTTACCCCTATTTAAAATTAAACTTTAATAACAAATGATAACTTTTATGATAATAATATTATTAATTAGATTAGAGTAGATTCAACTTTATTGTCATTACACATGTGGATACAAGGCAACGAAATGTAGTTAGCATCTAACCAGTGATGAAGACACTTCTTTTATTGATAAAAATGAATGGACGACTGTCACTTAAAGGTGTCCTCGATGACACTGCAAATCAGTTGTGCGCATGTGTACAAACATCATCGGTCAACTCTCTCTTTAAAACCATTTTATTAATTATTTCCTGTCAGTTTAGGGATTGTATCAATGGTTAACCATGCAAGGATTGTATGTGTTTTACTATTACAATACTTAATTCGAGATTTTGTGGCAAAAATGCACTAAATGTACACATGTTGCTACACAACAATGCAAAATATGCCAAACGCGACACGCAGAAGGTGAGCTGTGCACATTCTACTGAAGCTCAGAGGGTTGAGCTCACATTCTACGGAAAAGGGGCAGTGTTTGCATATTACGTTAAAGATAAAATCATGAATTAATTTATTTATTTGTGTAAAAAGTTGGCAATTCTCCTCAGCACCTTGCTTTGTCATTTCGCATGGCTTACCACTGTGTTTCTGCATTATCATCACTTCCGGATTATAAAACCTCTGGTAGTTGGTTGTGTAATATTTAGTACTTTTGGATGAGTGAATTCAGATTTAGATGAGTGAATACTTTTGGCAAAGTTGTGTATTTGAATCTTCTTTTGAATGTTTCCTCCAGGGCAGCAGCAGCTGGACTGTCCTATTTTAATCGTTTCCATGAGCTAATACAGGGCCTGCTGCGTGGCTATTCTTTGACATCAGCTAGCAGAGTTAAACTGCTGAAATGAGGCTATGCTGACAAGTTCTTTAAACACCTCTACACACAAACATCAACAGCAGGGTACTGTAAATTATACTGGAAGTTTTTAATGACCTGACAAATGCGTTGAGGTCGTTCACGAAAAGACGGCTTTGATTGAAATAGAACTGACGAAAGGTTTCTACCTCGTGAGTCTAGACAGCTCCGAGGAAGCAATTCAGTGTCTAAGAATACTACTGTACACATTTCCATGGCAACCGGTGACATTAGACAGGATGCTGCTGAAAAGAGCTGCAAGAGAGACATCAGAGTTGAGTTCAGTGAGCTCATATCACCCATTAGTGTTGTGTTGAGAGGTCGGCCAATACAGCTACTCACTCTTGTGTTTCTATATCTGTTAAACACACAATTGGCTTGAATTTGGGTCTGTATTCATGACATTTTATTTAATCACACATGTTTCAAATTGTTTCATTTCATTACAGTTGTTGAACATTCCGAGAGCGACATTTACATGCGTTTTATGAAGTCACACAAGTGCTATGACATCATCCCGACCAGCTCCAAACTCGTGGTCTTCGACACAACACTGCAGGTGAGAATTTATTTTTTCACAGCCTCCTTTAAACCATGAAATTTGATTCCTATAACTTATATTGTCTCAGTGGGTGTGAAATTCTGTAAACAAACAAACAAACAAAAAAAACCAGCAGCAGTTATTCTCGAAATACTCGCACACAGTTTCTGTTCACAGGTACCTATAACATGTGCACTGTTGTTAAAAAAAGTCATACTTTCAACACATCTAAAAGAACATACAAATATTGGAGTCAGAAATACAGAAAAACATATTTCAGGTAAAAAAATATATATTTACAAAGTAATCAAAGTACTTTGAAGCTAATAAGTATTTGATATGTGGTTGACTATTTACCACAGTGTAAAAAGTGACCTGAGAGTAGATTTGGTGGATCAGAGAGGATTGAGAGTAATTATTCAACAGTGAGAGACTGAATTATAAGATTTCCGTATACGAATCCCACACCATAAGATTTACCTTTTATTGCTTGAAAAGGATTTGAAAACTCTCTGACTACCCAGAACTCCTGGTTTATAGCACAACCCACTATTTTTGTCTTGAATAAGTCTTTCAGCCTCCTCTCAGTATTAATGAATCAGTGAGACGTGTTGGTACATTGTACTTGTTCAAAACACTCACTTAAAACTCCCCACCAACCTCAAGACCTAAGCACTGTCTAAGGACACTAGGGACAAAACTGTATGACTGCGCCGTATCGAGGAAAAGACACAGCGATGTATTTTGAGCAACAACCTCCTTCCTTCAGTACGAAACATTGAAAATGAGGACCCTAAACCCAAACACCTGAACCCAATGGAGGTGAAACTTTGTGCTGTCACATCTATAAATGATGGTTTTTGTATAAAATATTCAAAAATAACATATTGAGGTGTACATAAAATTACAATGAGCAATTTCTCCATTCTTTGTTGGTGGAAAAATGTCCCTGTGTATAAAACACTCATTTGCCCTAGAGTTGGATGATTACGGTTTAAATCAATTTTTTTATTTCTATTCTACGGAAACAGGGCAGCGTTTGCATACTACGATCAAATCGATTTCCATTCAAGCACATCGATGTACACCACAGTCAACCATTTTTTATTACGCAAGTATTATATTCACAATTTCACCTCACAAACTTAAAAAAAGGTCAGTGTTTTATTATTTTTGAACAATCGGTATTGAGTCACTCAAGCACTTAAGCCAATAAACATAATGTTTACCATCACTTGCTGTCTTTGAGTGTCTGGATATCTGTCTAGTTTCTTTTCCTAGTGGTTTGTTTTGCCATGCATTGCTGTGTGGTCAGCTCATATGGTTCCAGTCAGATCCAGTATTGCGTATGATGTCATAATACGCCACCAGCATCACTCTGGTCTGCCAGAAAAGTTCAATAGACTCACAGTTCATTGGGTCACTGCTCTTTTGTCAATACAAGTAAATATTTAAGCAGTCCTAGATGAATGCTCTTCTTTTCATTTATTCTTGACAGAGGCCCGAGTTCCTGATCGATGAATTAAGGATAAACATGTCTATAAATTAAAAAGCTTCTAATTATTTTCCTCACTATGACTCCATTAATGTTTCATAATCTCAGACTGTATTGCTACATTGCCCTGGAAGGGAGAAAAGGAGCTCACATGATTTATTGAAGGAGGCCTGTGAGACGCCATGATTAATTCTTTGTTTGTCTCTGTGGGGGTATTGACAGAGTTTGAAAGGATTGTACAAATCCTCCTTTCTGGAATTTAGTGAAAACTCTTTTTAATAGGCTTTATGAAATTGAATTCCGCCATTTAGTCCGAATCAGAATCCTGCTTTAGCTAGTGCTGATTGCATTTTCGTTCTGAGAATTCCGCAGGATTATATTTTCCAGTAACTTGTCGTTCGCTTTACAGCATACAGAACAGGGTTTCTATTGTGGGGTGGGAATTGCCAGTTTACTTTGAAGATTAGCATAGGCTTCATTGCCCACCTTAAGTTTTGAGTGTTTTCTGTTGACTAACCACAAGAATATTTAATGAAATATAATATTATGTAGTCTTTGCTTTACGTTTTATGTATTTGTGCTTTGTAAGATACACCTGTTCAATTGCGAGATAATAGATGTAAGCAATTCTGATGATGTAGATAGTAGGGGTGTAACGGTACGCTAAAATCGTATTCGGTTCGGTACAGTGTCTTGGAGAGTTCGGTTCGGTACAAAACAATAAGAACTTACATATTCTTTATTTTAAAAAGCTGCCAATACACAATAGAATTCTTGCATAAAATAAATAAAAGTGACACATTTGGGTGATATTTTAAATAAATTGCACTCTTTATAAAGAAAAACACATTTTTTTAAATAAAAAATTAAATACTGCAACTAGTTAGGATAGATTAACCTATCCACATTTTCTGAAGAGAGCATAGATCTCGTTGCAGTGACAACATCTCCAGCAGTAGAAAATGTTTGATGTATTGCCTGCCCGATCTCCGTGGAACAATGTCGCCATACAACTTTAAATTCATCCACTCGTCTATCCCCGTTATGTATTTTAACAGAGAAGCCAAAGTGTTCCAAAACAGGAGACAGTAGTGAGGTGTCTTCAAGCTCTGGCTTCCCTTTCGCTTTTGCCATGCCATTTTCCTACTCGCGCTCGTGCTCGTCACTCAATAGTGTCCGTGCGGAAACTCGCCTAGGAACATAGTTCCGCTGCGCTTAATATCGCGCTAGTAATACATTTATATCATTTAATAAAAATACAGAATACCGAAACGGTACGCAAGTGTACCGAACCGAACAGGCCGTACCGAAACGGTTCAATACGTACCGTGAACCGTTACACCCCTAGTAGATAAGGCTTTTACTGCTGACATCCTTTTACAATAGCTCAAGTAAAGAGCTAAACGACCATTGGGCACAGCCCTCAACTGCTAACTTTGAATACACAACTGTAGATCATTTCTGTAGTGGTGTTGTTTGTCAATCCTGGTGAAAACAGGAAGTGACTCGTGAAAAAAGCTGAGACTGTGTGAAACTATCTTCAGAAACATTCAAGGAACCTCCTCCATGCTTACCTTCTGCCAATTCATTATTGTACTGCTCTCCACCCCTTTAATGAACAAACAGCTACATGCAGAAGTTTTACTCAGTCCAAGCACCTGCCTTTTATACTTTCATGTATACTTGTGTCACTTGGCCTTGTTCCTATGTCTGAGGATTTTGGCTGTTTGTTATAATTTAGATTTTTTTATTGATTTTTTTTTTCGTAAACCTGACTATAAACTTACAAAATCACTAACATGCAACAAGAGTTGCTATAATTTTTTGTTGTTTTTTATTGTTCATTGTCTTTTAATAGGGGTGTAACAATATATTGTGGCACAAATAAATCGCAATGCTAAATTGTCACAATACGTATCGTGGAGCTTTTTGTTTTACGTAATATTTACTAGAAGACAGTTATCCCTTACTCACATTTTTAATGAGAAAGATTATAAAATCAGCTCTCCCCATCATTTAGAGGAAAAAATATGATTTGAGGCAAACATGAACACTGCCCCCTAGTGGATGAATGGTATCAAATGCTCTCATACAAATCAAGCTAGTCCATAGCCTTCTTAGCTTTGTGGTCTCAAAACCAATGGTAAAATGTTGAACATGTTTTAAGTTCAGTCTACATTCAGATAGGACAATACCTTCTGAATAAAAAAAAAAAATTCTGAATTGAAACATCACATACCTTTTCATTTAAAGTCTGCTTACCAAGGAGGTAAGAGTCCTTTTTGCCAAAAAAAAGAATAATAAAATAATAAATAAAACTGTGCTTTTATTTGATTTTAAAATGAGGCATCAATTTCTATTTACAGTCTCCATATAAGATAAGTATATAAACATTGAGAAATATTTGACAAAGATATTTTCTCGTTACAGGTTAAAAAGGCCTTTTTTGCTTTGGTGGCCAATGGTGTCCGGGCTGCTCCTTTATGGGAGACTAAGAAACAAAGCTTTGTTGGTGAGTTATTAATAATATTTATATGTTTCTGGCACTTTATTGTGTATGTTAATGTTTAGTCTTTTTATCTACATGTTTATAATACATCACTATTAGCAAAGATGTGTAATATATATAAGAAAATGCTGCTATAGATGACAGTTTTTTTTTACTTTATTGATAAGTGTGGAAATAAGAAATAAGTGTGGAAGTCCAGAGACTTAAATGTGATTAAAATCTTGTTTTCATTAAGGAGGAGTCCTGCAGGGACTCTCCCAGGGGATCACTGAATGACTCACAATGTCCCTCTGTCCACACAACACGTGCCAGTTCAAGCTACTGAGCTCTCCAGGAAGATAATACAATCATAGCAGAGAAACTATAAGATACAGATCACAAAGCACAAGCTAAACTATTTAAAAGGCTTTGAGGGACTGTATCAGAGTTAAGGGTCACTGCAATCTCAGTCTTGTAAAGCTGCACATTTTTTGTCGCCTGATGTTTTTGTTTTAGTGCATCTGCTTGTTGACTTCATCTCCCCTAAGTCTGTCAACCTGGTTAAACGATATATTATCCTTTATCTAAACTACAGTTATGCACTATATTTTAGACAGTTGTTGTAGATTGTTAAAATATTGTTCAGAATCAGAATCGTTTTTATTGCCATGGTCAGTGAAACAAGTTTCAAGGACTAGGAATTTTTTTTGGTGATTGTGCAAAACAAAGAACACGTACTAAATAATAAATAATAAAGTGAAGTATGCATGAGTAAAATAAAAGAAATAGAATACAATATATTCAAAAAAAGAGAAAAAAATACTATATACAATAAAAACTATACAGTTAACTATACTATGTACATTGGGACAATGGTGGGGATTGTGCAGATAGTGCAAAGAAAATAGTGCAAATAGCAAGAGTTGCATAAACAAATGTTATTTAATGCAAATTTCAAGATTTTAATGGACCTGGGAACATCTCGCGTCAAAGTTCCTTTTTCATAACAATGGGTGTAAAAACATAAAAAAATGAATAATAATAAAAAAAAAAAGAATTTCTGGGGAAAAGTAATGATAAAAAAGGCTTTGTTAAAAATAAAATCATTACTCGGCATGATGGCGGGGTAGTATTAAGCATTAAACATTGCCCAATAAAGATTATTTGTATTTGCTTGAAAATTAATTCTTCTCTATCTGCCTCAATATTTAATCTCTTTACATAATAAAAGACAAAAAAAATAAGAAATGTGTTACCAAGACATAATCAAATTTTCTCATTAATATATGGTTTAACAGATTTTTTGTGGATATTAATATCTCATAATAATGGATATATGTATCCATCAGCAGTCATATTAATCTTAGTGTGGAACTGGTATGGATAAACTATGCTCCATATAGTTAATGTGTGCAAAAGACCTGGTCCCAACTATTCTTTGGTTACGAGTAGAGATGTTCTGATACCATTTTCCCCCTCCCGAAACCGATCCCGATACTTGGGCACATGGTATCGGCCGATACAGAGTACCGATCTGATACCTGGGTGTGTATCTGTATATACAGCTCTGGATACTACTAGCCCTGTATTAATTGACAGAATTATTTTATGCTGTGCTTCAGATATACTCAATATGGCAATGACAATAATCAATATGGACATGAAAAAAAAATTAATAGACATACCCTATCTTTGAAATGTGGATACAAGAAAGTTGCAACTGCATACAAGGGCTCTTCCTCGATGGTTGCAAATCGTTTCTTGACGGCCTCCTAGCTCTCCCGAGTAAGTAGCCATTTTAGAACTGTAACTGAGGGGATCACTTCCGCTACAGACGAGGTGGAGGAGCTAATCTGTTTTTTCATGGCTTTTTTCATGTTGCTTGCGTTGTCACGCAAAATACCATGAATATGGGATTTCGAAATATTCCACTTCACAAGCATACCCTCGATTGATTCAGCTATGGATGCGTGCGAGCCACGAAATTAGTTAGCCTGCAGCACTGCACTTTGAAGAGTAAAAAAGGCGTCACTGTGTTTACCCGGCGTGATGTTAAACTCAGTAAAGACAGCGGGTTCGAGTCGCAGCTCCAGATGTCATTAGTGAAGCTGATAGTTTGCACATCCTTTAGTTTGCATGAAATGTGTTCACGCACAGTCTCATAAAGCTTAGGAAGCGCTGTTTCGGAGATATATTTGCGACCAGTCAAACTGTAACGGGGCTCCAAATGTTCAATTACGTGGTGAAAGCCCACGTTTTTGACCACTGACAGTGGCTGGTCATCCAGTAACATAAACTCGATAATCCTGTCGGTTATCTTTATTGCTCGTTGTCTGTCTTGTGTAAACTTTTCTCTTTATTTGAATGAAGCTTCCAATGTTTGTTGCGTCTGGTGCGGCTTGTCCTTCTCCTTGGTTGCTTGTGGCAACACGGCACAACTTCCTGTGTTTGCATTCTGACCAGCGAAGAAGAATTGATTTCCGCTTTGCAGCGATAAGCAAAGCTAGCGCGCATAACTATGTTTATGAAAATGGTATCGGATCGGTACGTGGACTCAAATACTCGCCGGTTTTGTGGTATCGGCAGCATTTCCGATACTTGTATCGGAATCGGATCAACCCTAGTTACGAGTAACACAGTGCAAATATAACATAAGATGACACACAGACGTTATCAGTGAGTGCTGATTTTCAAATTACAATACACTGTTCCAAAATTAACTGAACAGTGAAGTTTTCTTTAAAATAAATGTAGAAATATAGTGGTGTAACATAATGTGCTGTGTACATTTGTTACTACTCCCTAGTAAAGGTGAAATAGTTTCTAATCATACGAATTTATCCGGTAGATCTCGTTAGTACTTCAAATGTGCTTAGCTCAAAGTGAATAAAATGAAGCTTGAAGCTATTATATGAGGCCGGATGGTTGTGATCTGGTGGAGTTGGGGTTATGATGGATTGATTAGCAGGTTTTGAAGCCTCTCACCTCTGATTGCTCCACTGAGAGTCACATAAGCGTTCCTTTTTTAGGAGAATACTAAGAATGTGATAATCTCTCTCTCGTTTATTACATATCACGAACACAGTGATGATTATTAGCAGTAACCTCTGCTCATGTTCACTTCCCTCATTTCCTTTCATGATTTGGACTGTTGCCACACTGTGAGCCAGCTTGACCTGTGCTGGTATAAATACCCCGGCCTTCATCAGCTTTTAATCAAGAGTGATTACAGCAAGAAACATTCAGAATCTTTCGATCTGTTTCAGACTTGCTTTTTCGCTGGAAAATGATGTTCTCTCCGCTACTGTTCCAACATATGAGCTCCTCCTAGAACACATATATGTTACATAAATCTGTCTACAGTTTATAGTATTTTAGTTGTTTATGTAAACTGTCTATAGCTCTTTTTTAAGTAAGTGTTTGGTTTGTTATGCTTTTGTGGTCTTTCTCTATCCATTATGTCCTTAAAAGTAGTACTTTCCTTTGGAATTACATTAACGCCACAATCTTGAGTACAACAAATACTATTTTGAGAGCGCAAATGAACATTTTGCAAATGCGCAGACTACGTTTTTGAATAAATTGTTCTTCTTTTAAAGAAAAACATATTTTGAGCGAGGAAAAATCTATTTGGAGCTTAAATTCTGTTGTTTTTCTGTTGTTTCTGTTTAGATTGCCTTGTTTGCTCTCACATTAATGCGCTCACTCAAAACAAGCCAGTTACAAACTGCCACAAATCCAGCCAATCATAGTCTTCTATGTTCTATATTGGTCTTCTATACTGTCTTTTTGCGCTCTCAAAATAGGACTTTTTGCACTCAAAATTGTGGCGTTAATGTTAGCACATACTTTCTGTGGTACCCAGGTTCCATTGCTGAACGGAACTTCCCGACTGACAGGATTTACAAAGACCTTGGCTGAAAATATGAAGTATATCAAAATAAAAGATTGTTCATTGTCAGATTATAAATAAAATTAATATAATTAATGATTTCTTATGTGGCCCAGTACCAACTTATACACGGGCCAGTACCTGGCCAGACCAGGGGTTTGCGATACTGCAATTAAATTGGAGATGAATGTATAATTTCGTTTGATTTTCAAACCTTAAATGATCAAGACACTTCATATATCATCAAATTTCTGCATCTTCTAAAAACGAAGAGACACATGGCATTCAGGACCGCATTCAGGATATTTAATCGTACTAATATTGAGGTTTTTCGGTCCATACACACTAATATTTGGAGAAATTTTAGAAGTTTGAAGTTTACGTGAATCGATTTTTAATTGTCATCTTTATTTCTTGAGTCTTGCATTTTTACCAAATTGTTTAAAGCGTGGTTTGATTTGTTCAAAAAGTAACAATATTTAAGGACTGAATTCAGTGGAAAAGATCTCTTAAAAGCTTAGCAAACCGAGGCATTGCATACCATTTAATGCCATTTCAAATGTGGATCTAAATACTTATAGTACTTCTAAATACTAAATTGAATTTTTCAAGAGACTATTAAAAAATGGTTGTTAAATGTTGTCCAATCTCATAATTCAGCTCTACATGGAGCACATCACTGGTTTGGCTCCAGTTTCTAGGCTTTTTGCTCCATAACAGCTAAGTAATGGCAGACCAGAAAACCTAAACCTCCGGTTGAGCACAACCATCAGTGCTTTGGCATTTCTGTAGATGCTTGTGATCGGATAGGATTTCTTGGGATTTCTTTCTTTTTATTTCACCCCTGTTGTAGGTCACAGGT
Organism: Danionella cerebrum; assembly: GCA_007224835.1. Taxonomy (NCBI): domain Eukaryota; kingdom Metazoa; phylum Chordata; class Actinopteri; order Cypriniformes; family Danionidae; genus Danionella; species Danionella cerebrum. The sequence continues at coordinate 364,651 of SRMA01026999.1, forward strand.
TTCCATGGTTGTTTACCCTAGAAACAACTCATAAATCAGTCTTTGTGAGCTAGCGTGGTCCCTGGACGTTTCTTTTGCACACGTTACCTTCTTAAGGATTCACAATGCAATCCGATATTGAAGAAACTGTGAACACCTACAAAATAAATCAGATTTGAGCATTAAGTCCTGCAGTGTCCACACCTACCCACACTGTTTTTAATTGTGTTTTTCTTCGCCCCTCCAGGGATGCTAACCATCACAGACTTCATCAACATTCTTCACAGATATTACAAATCTCCCATGGTAACTTTCACTCAAGAAACATTGTGTTTGTTATGATGGACATAATTTTCTACACTAAGCTCAGCACATTTCTTTGAATTCACATTGAAACTGTCATTCTGTGTGTTTGTTGCTGCTCCTGCTGAGGAATGTGTTTAAATGAACTTTGAACTTAAATCTACTGCTTTAGTAAGCTCCTAACCTTCTTTCATTGTTTTGTTTTGCTTAAATTTAAAACTAAAAAAGACAACATGCTCTCATTTATCTGCAAATAAAAAATACAAGCAGATCAGATTGTTTCAGCAGACATAGAAGTAGCCGATGTATAGATGTATTCTGTGTTTAGAGGGAAGAAAGAAATTCTAAATGCATCACTCACGCTACAGCCACCAAACTTTGCCAAAATATCCAAAATGGTCTGACTCGACTTGCTATATCTTTTTGGACTGGTGCCACTCTCAGACTGGTGCTTCTCATTTAGAGAATGCTGGAAAAATTTCCCTTCACTTAAGATTCCCTTCAAGAAACTTGTGGAGGTTATCAGTCTGTGAAAGAACACACCAATCACTGTGCAAAAAGTATTTCTACCCAAAAGTATTTGGCTCTAGAAAAGGTTAAATATTTGTCATTGACTTATGGTTACTGAAAATTAATGGGAAATGGCAACAAAAATGTCTTCGAGGTGAAACATCCTAAAGAATTGGGTGGTGGTGGGGGAAGGGGGGTCATTCATGCTAATTATAGTAACAAATAAAAAATATTTTACTGACTGCTCCCTAGCAACCAAACTGTTTACCCTAGCAACCAAATTTTCTGAACTCTATCTCAGCTTTGGTAAATGGGACAAAGAGAGAAACACATTATGTTACTGATCCCTCCATAGCAACCTGACTTTACCATAGCAGCCATTTTGGCACATCACTATTTCAACCAAGGAAAATCATAGAGACATGGGGGTTGGTTTATATTACTCATATTGGCATGGGGAACTTTGTGCGAGGTCATCGACTCCTCCATAGCAACCAAATATTGTACCTTGGTAACCATTCCATTTTGCTTATAAAAATTCTTTTAAATGGCATTTTTACAAGCCAATATCAAAGTTTCTGCACAAAGTTAATATTAATAGTTTTATACAGTAACAATATCTTCAATCCTTCTCTAGGATAAGGTTTTAGAGATTGAATGTTGGGAATGCGCTACAGCTTCTAGTCCTAATGCAAAACCTAGTTTTATTTGGACACATAGCAAGTTCCCAAATGCTGCATTGGTGAAATTTGTGAGTATTTCAGACCTAGAATGTGTTTTAATAAGATTTTTATTGGAAAAAAGTAGCATCTATTATTTATAAAAGAACTATCCGTGTACTGTACTGTGGCTTAAGGCCGTCAGGTGTCCTAGTGCTTGTTGTGGTCTTTTTAGTTTTCAAATAAATGAAAGCTTAATGCGTAATTTTATTTTTAGGTTGTTGTTGTTTTGAGTGTTCTTGAAGCACAGTAGCCGTAAAAAGAGCCTCGTCTTCTATTGCGTGAGGATTAGTGCTGTGGGTATTGAGATGTTGGTCTGCTGCGTGTGCTGGAAATCCTGTTTAGATGATCTGCATCTTGCACTCATCAGCACTTTCTCTTTCTCAGCAGCACACTCCCATCTTTCTCTCAAAGCCGAGCTTCTATATTTAGTGCATTTTGAGTGATTTTCTTTTGCTTTCGATTCAGGTACAAATTTATGAGCTTGAAGAGCACAAAATTGAGACGTGGAGAGGTACGAACATTTCTTTTTTATGCTTTACTGCCTGGAGTTTTCTAGATGTTTGATATCATTTTCACTTTTCAACAGAACTCTACCTGCAAGAAACCTTTAAGCCTTTAGTTAACATATCTCCAGATGCCAGGTAAGAAGGATTTATGTATTTGCATTTTTGTTTGTTGTTTTGTGCATGCCCAGAGTTTATGGTTGTGAGCTCTAGAATAATTCAGTGCACGTCACCTTGCCCTTGTGTAAATCAGGGTCTTTAAACATTACCCCTCTGCTCCTCAGGTCACTGCAGGGAAATTGATTGTCTTCTCTCTGTGTAAACCTTGTGTGTTCCAGCATATTTGATGCTGTGTATTCACTGATCAAAAACAAGATCCACCGGCTGCCCGTCATTGACCCTGTCAGTGGAAATGCACTTTACATTTTAACGCACAAAAGGATCCTGAAGTTCCTTCAGTTGTTTGTAAGTAGATTTTATTGACTAGCATTCTTTTACGTTTGACAATTTTATTCATTTATTTTTTAAGGGTTTTTTTTAGTAATTATCTTTGTTTTCTTTACGTTGTTAACTTTTCTTTACTTCTGTTGGTTATATGTATTATTTATTATTTTGCACTGTAAACAATTTGGAGTGTGATTTACTTAAAAATGTTGTTGTTTTTTTTCACTTTAAAAACGTGATTAGTTTTAAATGAATTCCCAAGTAAAAACTTAAGAACTTTAGCTTTAATAATAAAATCTCAATTAATGTTTACTTGGAATTTCCCAATAAATATTACTGGCAATTTTGGACATTATCAATAAAGATGCTTACAATGAGATTCTTTAGCAGCCATAATTAGCAAAGTCACATTAACTTATAGCAAACAATGACTTAAGCTACAGGGTTAACTAAACAAGGCAAACTAGGAGAACCTCACCCAGTGAATCAACAACCTCACAGACGTTTAGTAAAAAAAAAAATCACATATGCAAAAATAATCATGTCCCAATGACATCACTGCATGCTAATTTCTCATGCTAAGCACGGATGTTAAAACTAATTTTTTACAATAACTGTCTATTAAGATTAAGGTATGTATAGAAAACTTAAGATAGCTGTTTTACCCCAAATACGTTCGGAAAAACTAAGTTGAGACTAAATTTTAACGTTATCCGAAAGCCTGTGTTAGCATGAATACTGTTGGCATCCACAGTCAAAAAAAGAACCTAAAAAACGAAAGAAAAGAAAAAAGAAAGAAAGGTTAAAAACATACATCAATGAATTAATATAATAGTCCCAATATGAACTTATCGTGGTGAAACTCACATTAGCGGTCATGAAATCTCTCTTCCTTGAACGAGGCAGGCAATGACTCATGCACATCAAGAATGCACATGAACTGAGTAAATTTCTCTCCGAATTGTTAATTTTTTGGTGTGACTTGATTAGACGGCAAAAACCACATTATATTACTTAGCAAATTGTATTTAAATGTACTTATGTATTTTTGGTACAGTACGTTACAAACCAAATGTGAGCAAAGTACTGAATTGGCCTATTACTACTATTTTTTTAGCGCAATGGAAGCAATATTTGCTAAGTATAAAAAATATTTTTTGAAGTTTGCTTATCTTGTTTTTTGTCATGTTTTGTTTAGTATTTTGTTTTGATTTTTTTCTGTTATTTAGCTTGTTTTCTTTTCTTTTCTTCAGTTCGTTGTAGGTATATTTTACTTGCTATAAAGTTTTGTTTATTCGGTTTACTTGTTTGTTTTTGTGTATGTTGGCCTTGTTTTTTATCGTATTTTGTTTTTGTCTCCATTTTTCAGTATTCTTTCATTTGTTTTATGTCATTTGGTTTGTCATTCATTGAGAAGTCGCAATAATCTTGTTTTTTATGGAAACAGGCTTACATAGATTCCTTTCCGCATGTTTAGAGGAAATGTATTTACTGTTTACAATCGTTCTTTTTCAAGCTAGGGTTTTTGAGATTTTTTTTTTTAGCTTACCAACACTAATAAACATATTCACGATTAAGCTGTATTGTGTCTGAAATATAGATAAAGTTGCATATTGCACATGTGTGCCTCAGGTTTGTGAGATGCCAAAGCCTGCCTTTATGAAGCAAACACTGGAGGAGCTGAGCATCGGAACCTACAGCGACATCGCCTTTATTCATCCCGACACCCCCATCATCAAAGCGCTCAGCATCTTTGTGGAGAGGAGAGTCTCGGCGCTGCCTGTGGTGGATGAATCAGGTGAGGGTCAAGTGAAAACTGAAAAGCACAGTCATTAGAGTTCAGTCAATAGAATTACTAGATGAATGTATTCCTAAAGCACACCAGTATACCACATAACTGACAAAGATGCTGCAGATATCTCAGAAACACGCAGTGCTTTCAATCAAATCGTTTAATCAAATGTTGTGAAATACCTGGTCAAATACATCTTACATAGAGTTTGTTGTTGTTGTTGTTGTTGGGGTTGCTTCCACATCCTCAAGAGTTTAATAGAACAAAATGTAGGCCAATGCTCACCCATGTAAAGCTTTAAATAGACTTTTGATTGTTTTTAAGATTGAAGGAATATGCTTTTACTTCTGGTTCAGTGTCAAATGGCCTGCACTAGGAAAGATTATTAAAAGATACAAAAAAGGTGTCTTTTGTAATTTTGAAAGTAAAGCTTACTAAATATGTTCCTTCAGTGCTGTAAAGATAAAAGTCCATACATATATAGTACTATACAATCGTTTTAGAAAGGTGTGAATATATAAATTGAAATCAAATGATTAACAATAGGGTTTTTGGTGCCATGACCCGGAAACTGCCTTTTGCATTTTAAACCGGCAGCAATTCTTACAGTAACATTTGCACAAAGGATTTTTTAGGCTTATATTCAGTACCAAATATACCAAACAGATGCTAATGATCATCAATAGATTAAAGCCCAGTCATGAACTGAAACAGAAACAGCTGTGTAGGAGGATTAAAACTGGGTGAGGAAAAGCCTACTTCGCTACCAAGGTGGTGTTGAGAACTACTGTTTCATTTCACTGCAAGGTTTCAAGATGTGCTGTTCAGGCTCTTTTAAAAAAGCCCAAACAGTGGACAATGTGGATGATGAAGAGGTCGCCAAGGAAACTTAATGCAGCACATGTCAAGCTATTTACCCTTCAAAATGGAAAATTTTTCAGAAGTGCCATCAGCTTAGAATTGGAAGAAGCCAGTTGGCCCCATGCACATCCATCTACTGTCTGGAGACGTTTGGCCAAGCAACTCAAATATGCTTGAAAGCATAGGAACTTGGTGCAGAAATTTGGAAAAGTATCTCACTGCAACAGAACTGGCAATTCCAATTGTTTTCTGCAGCAGGACAATGATCCCAAACAGAGTCATTAAGAGCTATCTTGAACAAGAGGTACAGAAGGGAAGGCATTCACTTAACATCATTGAGTGTGTGGTTTTCTACAAAAATGATTAACACTTCCATTATTCAAGGCATTCTTTGTTCACAGCATTTTTCACACCTTCCAGGACTGTTTACATTAAGTCAATCTAAATAGTATGTGGATCAGAGAAGGCTTTGTATAAGAACAGATTGACATGCTTATTTAAACTTTGTTTTCTTGTATTTTATCTTTCAGGAAAAGTTGTAGATATTTATTCCAAATTTGATGTCATTGTAAGTATATCATTCAAAGTTTAAAGTTTCCTATGCTGCAGATCCTCATTTCTGTTGCACATTTGTAGAATCTTGCTGCTGAAAAGACGTACAATAACCTGGATGTCAGTGTAACCCAGGCCCTGATGCACAGGTCTCAGTACTTTGAGGGGGTGATGAAGTGCAACCGTTTTGAGACGCTGGAAACAATAGTGGATCGGATCGTAAAAGCTGAGGTGAGTCAGCAGGGAGTTCTACTGCAGGTCTGTCCTATGGTTTTTCTGGTCCATAACCATTTCAAGAGTGCTTCATGGTTCGTGCTAATGTCTCTTTAAATTCGGTCAGGTGCACAGGCTCGTGGTCGTAGATGAGATTGGCAGCATCGTGGGCATCGTCTCTCTGTCAGATATCCTCCAAGCACTAGTTCTGAACCCCGCAGGTATACATGCTCACCATTTATAAAGTACCTTTCAGCTGGACCCTTCTCCTCCTCCAAAGCCTCTTAAATCACAGGTACTGCACAAGCCAGACTCATTGTCCTGCTGAGATTGCATGACAAAAGCAGAGATATGGGCAGAGATGGCATGTGTACAGTACACTTCCTGTTTCAAAGAGACTGGTTACTGTTCGGTCCATGAGCATGTCTCCTGAGAGCAAGAGTCAGTGTCGTTTCATCACATATCATTGTGATGTATGAGACACTTAAAATTAGAGCCCCTCCCATTGCAGGATGAAAGATGTGGCTGGGGCTTTAAAAGTGACACCAAAAAAATTATTATGGAATTTAAATAGCTAATAATTATTCTAAAATATTGCTATGTGTAAAATATGCAAATGTGTTTTTACAATGAATGTGTTGTGAATACAATGCAACTCACTCACTCATTTTGACTCACTCTGGCTTGCTAGCTTTGACTCATTCACTCATTCTGACTCTTACTCACTCTGACTCACTCACTCATTTTTGACTCACTCTGGCTCGCTAGCTTTGACTCACTCACTCATTCTGACTCACTCTGGCTCGCTAGCTTTGACTCGCTCACTCATTCTGACTCACTCTAGCTCTGACTCACTCTTACTCAATCTGACTCACTCTGGCTTGCTAGCTTTGACTCACTCATTCTGACTCACTCTAGCTCACTAGCTCTGACTCAGTCGCTTACTCACTCATTCTGACTCACTCTGACTCGCTAGCTCTGCCTCACTCTTACTCACGCTGACTCACTCACTCACTCACTCATTCTGACTCTCTAGCTCTGACTAAGTCGCTTACTCACTCTGACTCACTCATTCTGACTCACTCTGGTTCGCTGGCTCAGACTCATTCACTTACTGACTCTGACTCACTCTGGCTTGCTTACTCTGACTCACTCGCTGACTCACTCACTCTGTCTAACTTGCTCTGACTTACTCTGTCTAACTCTGTCTGTTTAACTTGCTCTGTCTCACTCTGAGGCGCACAAGCTCTCACTTACTGACTGGCTCACTCTGCACTCTGAAACGCTCACTTACTCTGCATTCTGACACGCTCACTTACTCCGCACTCTAACTCTCTCCTCGCTCACTTACTTTGCACTCTGACACACTCACTTACTCTGCACTCTGACACACTCACTTACTCTGCACTCGGACACACTCACTTACTCTGCTCTCTAACTCGCTCCTTGCTCACTTACTTTGCACTCTGACTCACTCTGCACTCGGACACACTCACTTACTCTGCACTCGGACACACTCACTTACTCTGCACTCGGACACACTCACTTACTCTGCACTCTGACACACTCACTTACTCTGCTCTCTAACTCACTCCTTGCTCACTTACTCTGCACTCTGACACGCTCACTTTCTCTGCTCTCTAACTCACTCCTTGCTCACTTACTCTGCGCTCGGACATGCTCACTTTCTCTGCACTCTGACATGCTCACTGTGAATACTTTTTATTTGCAAAAGAAACATTATGGACATTGTTTATGCCTTAACTACAACAAGGATGTGCATGTGTGATTTCTCCAAGTCAACAATAAAATGATTACAGTTTTAATAAATTTAGACCAATTATACTATTAACAATCACAGTACTGTGGAAAAATGTCAGTGGGACCAATGTTTTAGAGTTTTGTGGACCTCTAGTGTTTTGTTAATTCAAAACAGAAGCTCCAAGCATATCCCCCAGGATGCTGGTGGGACTTTACATCCTTTGATTATCTGATCATTTAGTGATTTGAGTCCTCTGTCTGCCTCGTGTTTGAGATACAAAGAATGGTTAGAGTTTGGTCTTGTCAGATGGCTCCGATTAGGTTTATTTCTAGAAACCTTTGGAAACCTGCCTCTTGATTAATATTCTTGTCTCCAATTTTTTACTTCCTAAAATAAACTCTAAATGTTACATCTACAAAATATTTTTAGCACATATTTTAATGTTCTTTCAGGTATTTCCAGCATTTGAAAAATTTGATTTGATTGTGCCATTCTGAAGAGATAAATGATCTGTTAGAGACTTCATTGCTCTTAAAAAAAACATAAAGAAGCTCTGCATTTCCTTCTGAGGTCACTGGGTGCTAAATGCATGCTTTGATGCTTGTGAGTTTATAAAACTGAATATTAATTGCTGCTGTGCAAAGCATGATGAATGCTAATTGCTAACTAGCAGATGTGATGTTGCTAATGCTATGCATGGATCAAAAGAGATTCTGCCCTGTGGTACTGTCTTAGGGAGAGGGAGTCTCCTGCTGAGCTGCACGAAAGATAATGTGTTAAAAGCAAATTTGGTTTTCATTAACAAATTTAATGAAAAGTCATCCCCTGACTTTGATTGAGAAATTAGAAGTCTTTCATATTTTAGATACCCTTGTTTTTAATTTTTCTTTTCGTTCATCATAAACATAGATGACATAAGCACTAGACACACTCTGGTCAAATTTCCCAATATGTTTTTTTTTTTAACAATTGTGTTTTATTACATATAGATAACCCTTGTTTTTCAGTTTTTCCAGTACATTGCAAGGAACTGTGTTTAGGTATAATGTCTATATTGATCATCCTTAACGAGGCTTCTTCGTGCTCACACTGAACCTTCTTTTCCTCATCTCAGGTCTTCCCCTGATTTCCATCTTTTCCAAACTTAGAATTAGAGACATTAGAAATATTAAAAACAAATTCACATTTCGTTCAAGTGTAGCCATTGCTTCAATTTTTACCAATCCAGAAGCTGTAAATTGACCTCCTGTGCACAAAAAGCAAACTGTGTGTTTGTATTTACCGTATTTTTCGGCTCAATAGACGCACCGGCACATAAGACGCACCCAATTTTAAATGAGGAAGATCTAGAAAAAAAAGATTCTGAACCAAATACTGCTGTAAAATATTTTATATCAACTGTGTAAAAGTTAACAGCCAAACATGTAACATGAACAGACAGTAAACAGTAAAAGTAACAAAAAAAAAGGCTGTAATGTTTTTCTTTGCCCCCACTCATCATTCTAAAGTCCACCATTCGTTATCACCATCACTGTTCCAGTGCAACATTGCCCCCACATTAGTAATACCGTAATAGCCAGTAACATTGTCACTACATTACTAATAATAGCTAGTAACATTGTCACCACATTACTAATAATAGCTAGTAACATTGTCACTACATTACTAATAATAGCCAGTAACATTGTCACTACATTACTAATAATAGCTAGTAACATTGTCACCACATTACTAATAATAGCCAGTAACATTGTCACTACATTACTAATAATAGCCAGTAACATTGTCACTACATTACTTATAATAGCCAGTAACATTGTCACTACTTTACTAATAATAGCTAGTAACATTGTCACTACATTACTAATAATAGCCAGTAACATTGTCACTACATTACTAATAATAGCCAGTAACATTGCCCCCACATTAGTAATAATACAGTGGTTCTCAAACTTTTTAGTCGAGCCCCCCTTTAAACCTTGAAAAGAATCTAGGCACCCCCTGATGTAAAATATTAATTATTTAATAATTAATTAATAATTATTTTAATGTAAAATAAATGTAACTACTCCTTAATGTTAAATAACTCATTATTTATAGCTTATTCAAGTGACAATTCGGTTGCATGGAAACAATTGTATGCTTGCTGTTCTAATATAAATCCTTTTGATTTTTGTCAGCTTATGAAAACCCACATAACTCCATTAATGAAGGATCAAACTGTCCAAGTTTGTGAAACTGTCCAAGATGCATATCGATCATCATCATCTTATCGTCAGGCTCAAGAAAAATCGCAGATAAACTATTAGCTGTGCCCATTTCACATCTTGAAATGTATTTTAGCATGAGAATCGGGTTTGTAGCGCGAGAGATCACTCAAATGCGAGAGTCTTACGTTCAATGTGTGAGAAACGGCAGCTCTGTAGTTTCGCTCGTGAGTATGGATGCGGATTGTGGAAACATTTAGCCAAAGGCATTGTGGGAAATGTAGTTTTTTTTTTCGTTTTCGTTATAACCACGCTATTGCAGAGATGGATGAAGACGTCAGCGCGCAGTGCCGGGTGTACAAATATGGCCGCGGCTTCGGCCTAGCTCCGGAGCTCTTACACCTCTCCTACGGCCGTGACCGCCCTCTGCGGCGCTCTGCATTCGCCGTATAAGACGCACCAACTTTTCCCCCTCAGTTTTGGGGAAGAAAAAGGGCCGAAAAATACGGTAATTGTTGAATTGTTTGGATGAATAAAAACTATATAAAGATTAGGGGATAGGGTCTATATGGTGAATAAACTACATTTAAAAAAAATAGGCAAGAAGGATGGTAAAAATATAATTTACAAATGCGTGGTTTGATCTACAAATGTCTATCTGAATTTGCAAATATGTGTCTCGATCAGCAAATCATTGAAAAAATCGTAGAAATTTAAACTTGCAGCAGCTTCTATGCCATAGATGTCTTCTTTCTTGTCTTCCCACAAATTGACTCATAGACTGTGCGAGCACTTCACACCAGAGGATATTGGCGCCACCTGCTGGCAAGGAGCACTCTGTCTCAACATATTTGCAGATCTCTCTACACATACAATTCATTTTACAGATCGTGTGCGAAAAAAGTGTAGCAACAATCACATTTTCAGCAGCACCCAACCAGGAGCCTGATGGTGCATTTGCAAATCTTTATACATATTTGCAGATCGAGAGATTTATTCGCAAATTTAGTTATGCATTTACCAATCTGTGATCAAAACAGGCAATTGATCTTTGAGGAGCTCTGATTGTAGAAACTGTGTCATACTGCCTCCAGTGTCCATAACAAGGATTGCAACCTGACATTTAAAGTTATCTCAATCTGTTCTACCTTTTTTGCTTTTTTTCAGTTCTGACCAGAAAGGACAGCGAAGCAGAGACGGAGTGATGTATGTTTAGATCGTTGAGTCTTGTGAGTGCGGTCAGAGATGGAGACCACAAGTTTAGGCCAGATCTCAGAACGAAAGAGAGGAAGCAGGGATTGGATTTCGATGATTGCTGTTGGTTGGTGGTAAACAGACAGCTTGATTGGTCTGTTGCCAGATATAGTAATGGATTTCATCTCTCTTTCAGAAAGATGCTGTGAACTCCACCTAATGTATCACACTACGCTTCTGCACGCACACTATAACTGTTCTAGCTAGACCTAAAATGACATCTGGTGGCTGAGCACTGGTCGCACAGAGGTTATGGATGGCACCATAATCAGGGATTTTGGGGGCGGGGGTGCCTGTGCATTCACAGATTTTCTGTGATAACCTCAGCGTTCAATGCATGTGACAACTGTTTTTTTTTCCTTGGGTGTATACAAGTTTCTACTCCTGGATTTAGGATCTGGTTTTGTCTCTTTCCATTTCTGCTCAGTCCCTCTGGAAATAGAGACAGGAATGGTTCACTTTTGGTCTATGGTGCCTTCTTACCGGCAGTTATCGCCCTCTACTGGTTGCCAATAGAATAAGAATGTTTTAAGTAAAGTGAATGTGCAGATTTTAAAGGGATAGTCTGTTTTTTTTCTGTTTGTTATTCCATATACAGGCTTTTATTGTATGCTTGGAACACAAATGAAGATATTTAATAGTTTATATACGGTAGTTTTTTTCATTTAAAAAATCTAAAATGCATAAACCTTCGTCGTCGTTGATGCAAGGGCTGTGCAAAACCAACATTTTCCTCCTCTGCCTTTTTTGTTGCTTCTTCAGCTGAGGGGGTAATCTTTTTTTTTATTTCTGATATCTTCTCTTGTGTTTGGCTCTGAATGAAAGACCTGTATTTGTGGTACAATGCAACACTGCTTTGTTTTATAGACTGTTCCTTTCAAAAAAACCAAAAGCCCCTGTTTTAGTGTGTGTCACTTTTAACCAGATGTGTACACTTCTTCACTTTGGGTGTTTATCCTGTTTTTTTTTTTTTTAATGATGCTGTAAATGATGATTGAAATGTTTATTTATTGATATTTAAGGCTAGTTATTTTGAAAGTGCTGCGTATGAGAAGAAAAGAGCTTTTAAGTCCCTATGCAGTAACACCACGTGCTGAACAGTGTTCTTGATTTTCAATGCAATTCCACATTAATGTCCTGTTTTCCCGTCTGCAGAAACGGAACTGTTTGTTGTGATTGTTCCCGACACACTCATTGAGGTTCTGTCTGAGGAACCTACAAGTGCCAGAGAAAGATCTGTGTAAATGTACGTCGTAATAATTCATGTTTGATTTTTATCATGAAGAAGACAATGCACATCACTGGCTTGAGGATGCTAAAGGATAATCATGATTTGTTTTTACTTTGTTTTACAATTAAATAAAAAATGTATACCAAATAATTTGAATTGTTTCTTTGGGGTGAATGAAAGTATAGCAAATATATTTCCTGTACTAGTGCTTATATTCCACATTTGATGGAGAATTGAAGTAAATCTTTGAAGCATTTATCATCTTTTGATAATATAAAGTTAATTATTTCAGAATTTTTAAATATTCTGGAAAGTTAATAAAGGGCATGTTTATGTCTCATGTTAAACGGAAGTTGCTTTTGTTTCATCTGGTGGTTCCTATCATTCCCTAGACTCTTTGGGGTTTGTTTCTGGCAAGATTATTGGTCACTGAATGAGCACCAGCTTTGGCAGCATGTAAAGGCGGCATCTGTAGGAAATTGAAATCAGCTTCTCCACACAGTTTGTCGATTAAAAAGAGGCAAAAACTATGATTCCCAGCAAAGGCTGTTCTTAAGGTGACACAGCCACTTCTAGTTTACACTTCTAACAACGTGGTTTCTGTGTCTCTCCATTGTTCTTCTGACTCTGGGGACCTTGATTTGCAGAAAGATATTACAAATCTTAACCTTGGTTGATTTTTGAGAAGGAACAGGAAAAGCAACACAAACAGGAAGTGACGAGCTCTTTGAAAGGGCGGCTCCGAGCTCTCCAGTCTCTTTGTTTCCTCTTTTTCTCTGAGATGGGGTTCTTCTCTCTGAACTGCTCATTTCCCCCATTGTCTACCACTCCCTTCTTTTTATTTCTATATCTTAGGCCCGTGTGTGCGTGTGTTTAGCTCAATCATGTCTACATGTGTAAGGTCTTCTTACTTGGTTTAGAACAAAGAGCAGGTAGAGAATAAAGAAAATGTTGTTTTAAAGTCACTATTCATATATTTAGGCGATATAACATTCACAATGCCTTAATTCTGTACTTGATTGGTCAGAAATACGCAAATGTTGTAGGCTGCACTTTAATGACCCCAAAGACTGGCTTTTTAAATGATTTTGGAACTCCCTGCATTTCCTCATGGCACATAATAGGGAGTTTACATCCCCGTCTCCAGGATTTTTATTTTTTTTTTTTACAATGTACAAGGATTTTTTTTTTCAATGTATATCACTTGGTATAAACTTCATGTAATTGTCCATTTGTTTGTCATATATGAAGCCAATGCATAATTTTGCCTACCATTCCTACCAATACCAAGATCAGATCCAGGATGGACTCACAGCAAAAAAAATTGTGGGTTCAAACATATTTATGGATAAAAAATCTTAATGTAAAAAAAAGGCTGATTGCAATAAAGATCCAGATGTTCCAGAAATTAACAAACTTTTCTTGACCTATTAAGTAAAAAAAAAAATATATATATTTTTTGTTCAAATTGTTTAAAATAGTTTCGTCATTTAAACAAAAACAAATAATAACTTTTGGCTGTACTTTTTTTTTTAAAAGATAGTATGCTAATTTAAGTATTTTGTACAGTATAGAGTACAGTATTTTGGTTTTACAATGTTGAGTTAGACCTTTGCTATATTCTATCACAGGAATGTCAAATTCAGTTTCTGGAGGGCTGGAGCCCTGCAGAGTTTACTTCCAACTCTGCTCAGAGAGACACCGACCTGAAGCTTACAAACAGCCTAAAGGACCTAACAAGCTGCTTCAGGTGTGTGTAGTTGAGGTTGGAGCTAAACTGTGCAGGGCTGTGGCCCTCCAGGAACTGAGTTTGATAGTTTCATGCTTATACATTTCAAGGCCAAAAGTCTTCACTAATCTAATATTCGATGATTATGAATGTACAGTTAAAGTATTAGTTGAGGTATCAGCTCCCCCTGTGAAAATGTACCTTTTTTGTGTCTGTGTATTTTCTTTGCAAAGGTGGGACCAACTTTCTGAGTCAAGTTCCACGTCAATGTAGGGAACGTCCTTAACAAAAAGCAATAATCGATAGCCTTCCTGTTGTTCGTCTTCCAACAGTATAAATGTATTTTTACCCTAAAACGTTAAAAACTAAAGCATAAAATCTAAAAAAGAAAAAATAAATTTAAATGTTGATGTAAATGAAACAAAAACGGTCAACTTTAGAGTGCCTTACATATTTTCAGAAGAGTATGCTTTGATTCACAGGCTGTCTTTTACAATCTTCTAGTAATCTTTAATTTTCCTGTTTCCTTCAACCATGGCAAAATTTGCTACCATAATACCAAGAGCACTGAAACATATCTACAGCATTATACTCCCACCTCCATGTTTAACTGTGTGAACAATTATCTTGAGGTGGAACTCTTTTCAAAACAACATCTCTATGAAAAAGCTCTAGTTTGGTTTTATCTGACCAAAATACACACTTCAAGAATGCGTCACTTCTCCCCAAATTGGCATCAGCAAAGTTCATTCTGGCTTGGAAGTGTTTCTTCTTTAGAAGTGAAGTCTTTTTAAGTCAATAACCACGCAGTGTATTCCTGTGACAGTCTTCAATGAGACTTTCGCTTTTTGGGGACTGGTGTGGGGGCTTTGGTCTGCATTCTGGAGGCTGTGAACCACTTCTGGAGCCTGGGCGCCACACACTCATGATAATACCACACTCTCTCTTCAGCTCAGCTGTCATTCACAGACCACGCCTAATATAAAACTGTTTACATTGTAGCTGTTTACCTATTAGTGACCCTTTAGTGCATTAGTGCATGACACAACTGCAAACCCCTGAAACCTAGTACCCATCCAATCCTCTAACTGTCCTCTTTCCCTGTGATTCTGTCTTCAGATGTCATGGCCTTTGACTGCTCTGCTCCTCACTACGTCTGCTACCTGGACACTCCATTGCCTCATGTTCCCTTCGTCCAAAAACTGACCACTGAATAAATTAATCTAACTGAGAAGGAGAGGGGGCCATGGACTGGACTCAACAAAGATGGGAAACCAGCCACTAAATATGTCTGTCTAATATTCATTCATTTTCCAACCCGGTTATTCCCTTTTCGGGGGTCACAGGGGTCTGCCGGTGCCTGTCTCTAGCGTACATTGGGTATGAGGCAGGGGATTTTTAGGCAGGTTTTACACCTAAAGGGAATTTAGATCATTCAATTAACCTAAGCCTTGAACTAGCAACCTTCTAACTGGAAGGCAGCAGTGCAACCCACTGCTCTGCATTGCAGTTTTTTTCAGTGTCTTTCTTATATATTTTCCTTTATATTGGTGGATGTGAGTTCCACCAATTTCCATTTAATGTCAAAGGGAAATGGAGTTGGAGTAATCCCACTCTACTATTGTTTTTCCAGCAGATGGCAGTATTTTCCAAAACTTTGCAGCTTCTTTTTCAGAGACTGTCCTCTCCCGGGACGAGAAAGGTTCCAGAGAGAGTCAATTGCTGGAATGTTCTTTTTCCTTGGCATCTCAGAGCTGTTGGTTTGGTGGCAGTATGATGGGTCATAAAGCATATCAAATACTGTATTCTGATCGCTGGTTCCTTTGCATTTGTGCTTTTATAATGGACTCTGTGTGCACATTTACATTTAGTCTGTTAAATCTCGTTCTCATTCACCATAGCGACTTCCGGTAGGGTTCAAGTTGACCATCTCTTGAGCACCAACATGAAGGGTTTGCTTTCAAAACCATATTAATCCACAAAAGTTAAATGTCAAAAGGGGTGTTTATTAACATAAGGAGTCTCTAATAACAAAAATATATATATATATATATATATATATATTAGGGGTGTAACGGTACGCTAAAATCGTATTCGGTTCGGTACAGTGTCTTGGAGAGTTCGGTTCGGTTCATTCGGTTCGGTACAAAACAATAAGAACTTACATATTCTTTATTTTGAAAAGCTGCCAATACACAGTAGAATTCTTGCATAAAATAAATAAAAGTGACACATTTGGGTGATATTTTAAATAAATTGCACTCTTTATTAAGAAAAACACATTTTTTTTTAAATAAAAATGAAATACTGCAACTAGTTAGGATAGATTACCTATCCACATTTTCTGAATAGAGCATAGATCTGGTTATAATATCTCCAGCAGTAGAAAATGTTAGATGTGTTGCCTGCTCGATCTCCGTGGAACAATGTCGGCATACAACTTTAAATTTATCCACTCGTCTATCCCCGTTATATATTTTAACAGAGAAGCCAAAGTGTTCCCAAACACGAGACCGTAGTGAGGTGAGCGGGTCTTCAAGCTCTGGCTTCCCTTTCGCTTTGGCCATGTAATTTTCCTTCTCGCGCTCGTGCTCGTCACTTAATAGCGTCCGTGCGGAAACTATCTCCGTGGAACAATGTCGGCATACAACTTTACATTTATCCACTCGTCTATCACCGTTATGTATTTTAACAGAGAAGTGAAAGTGTTCTCAAACACGAGACCGTAGTGAGGTGAGAGGGTCTTCAAGCTCTGGCTTCTCTTTCGCTTTTGATATGATTCTCGTGCTCATGCTCGTCAGTCAATAGCGTCCGTGCGGAAACTCGCCTAGGAACATTGTTGCGCTGCGCTTAATATCGCGCTGATAATACATTTATATCATTTAATAAAAATACCGAATACCGAAACGGTACGCAAGTGTACCGAACCGAACAGGCCGTACCGAAACGGTTCAATACATCCCCGTGAACCGTTACACCCCTAATATATATTTATTCGTTAAGTATTTATTAAACGGACTGATTTGTTTTTTCCACACAAAGCAAAACATTTGCAAGTTCCAAAAAGTCGAAAAATAGAACAACTGAAAAAATAGAACAATAAATAACAAGTAAACGTGATTTATACGTATAGCAAATTCATCTTGAGGTGTCTTCAAATTTACATTCAACTCATTCAGTGATGTGCTGTTTTAAAACAATTTTTGTGCATATTGTGACGACCCTGCGTAGCGTCGTCGCCGCGGTGCATCATGGGAAGCGCTTAGAAATTAGTTTTAAAGCAATTACTCTGATGTTATGCGTTTATGTTTAAAGCCTTTATTATTTTGAATATGTATGTGATAACAGTTTATGGTTTGTGTGTGTTAATGTGTGATTTGTTTCACATTGTCGGACTAACCGTCCATGATACACACAGTGTAATGGGTGCGGCTACAGGTGGCCGCTGAGTTATGGTTGATTTTGAATTGGTTTACAATAAACAGCATTACTGCAGACAGTCTCTCCGGGCAATTTCTTAACAGCACTTTTAAGCGCTAACAACAGTTCTTCTAAGAACTCTGGGATTCCCTGGGGTCGTGCGGTGTATGGGACACAGGGATCTCCACCGGTATAGGCGCTCAGCATAGCGTAGCTGCACAGTTAGCTAGTTAGCCACGACCTCAATTAGTTGCTCGTCACAATATATTAAATAAATATTAACTAGGATCCAAAGATGAATTCACCTAGTGCTGCGCGAAAAATTACTTTCAAAAATACGCTTGGAGTAACTATTGTCCTTGTAACATAATTTTAGACATGTTATTCAAATCCTGGAAAGCTCATAAGACAGCAAGGAGGTCTAGTAGAGCATCACAAACATCTAAGTTCCTCATCTGGTGAAATAAATTAAATATGGACTATAACTGCTTCGTTTTTGCCTCAGCTACATACAGGAAGTGCATTCATGATTACTCAAATGCAAGCACAGTTCAAACAGGTTTTTTTATTGAAGCCTATGACAATGGCACTCCAGGAATGTACTGATTCGTCCAAATGAAAGTGGAATTACATTTTGTAGAAGTAACAAATGGGCTTGGTGGAAATCTATTGGAGTTGTTTTTTACTACTTTACATTTTTTGTTTGTGGCAATCACACATTTTTTAATTACATACTTCCACAACAAACCTGAAATTGTAAAAAAAATAAAATCTATATACATAACAGGCGAAAATTTCCTAAACGATATGCAGTGTCTCAAGCACTTTTTATGCCATTGTACTTTTTTGTGCCAGAACTTTGAAAATTACAAGCCATATCAGAGGTATTGTACTTCCAAGAATCATCCCTATTTCACCACTAGATGGCACTGATTTGGGGTCTGTAAAATAAATCTGAAAGATGCATTTTCTCAAATTTCATTCATTCATTCATTCATTTTCCATTCCCGCTTATTTCGGGGTCACGGGGGTCTGCCGGTGCCTATCTCCGGCACACATTGGGCGAGAGGCGGGGGTACACCCTGGACAGTTCGCCAGTCCATCGCAGGGCAACATTCACACACACACATGCACACCTAAGGGGTATTTTAGATTAGTCAATTAACCTAACCGCATGTTTTTTTTTGGGATTGTGGGGGAAACTGGAGTACCCGGAGGAAACCCACGCAAGCACAGGGAGCCTTGAACCGACAACCTTCTACCTGGAAGGCCACAGTGCTACCCACTGCGCCACTGTGCTGCCTTCTCAAATTTCATTTAGAATTAATTTAACGTTCATTTTGAAACCAAAAATATCAAAACAAATAAACTTATTGCAATAGGTGTGTCACATCATTCCCCAGTCCACCGGTGTGTGCAGACTTCTAAGGGTTAAGGTATACATTTTATATACAAAATATAGAAAAGGAAAAGCAAAATGAAAATAAACATTATCAAGCAAGGTACAAACTTGTCCATAAAGTACTTATTCATGGTAATAAAGTGACTCCCCTGAGGCCTATGCTCTCCTACTTGCAATACATAGAAAGATCTGATCAACCACAGTTTATTGTATTCTCTGATTCCAAGTTCTGCCTAGAAGCAATTCGCAATATGAGATTATGACACATAGCAATCACATCTATCATAAAAAAAGGAAATCAACTCTTAAAACATAATATTCTGCTGGATGCCTCTATATACAGGGTTTATTGGAAATGAAAAGCCAGACTGTTTCCTGTGAGAAGTCACTATGAAAATGTGGGATGAGTGCCATGGGATGTCGTCTTGGCTCTACACTATTACACAAACAAACAAAAAAAGAGTAACAAAGTATTATTTCAAGGCTTAATGCTAAATAAATGCTATTTTATACCATCTTTATCTTCGAATTGTATTGGATCATGATACAACCAGACTCTGCTCCACGCCGTCACGTATTCATGGATTGTTGTTGTTTTAAAAGGTCGACCTCTTGTGGTGAGAATTTTCATACTAACTCATTACATGATTCACAACCCTTTACGAATTAAAAAAAATACATCTAAAAAAAGATTGATCAATATATTTTCAATTCATACTAAATGTGTCAGACTCTTTTTATACTGTGCTCTCCTCAGAAAGATCTCGGTACAGTGTGAATGAATCTGTTCACCCTTTTTTTTCTACAGCGCACACCCTTGCTGCATTCCCTTGTCTGAAATAATTGGACTGCTTCAACGGTTACAAAAAATAATAGGTAGGGAATATTTGCATGTTTGTGTCCCAACTTCAGCTCAGCTTTTGCCAAAATTCTTCGAAAAAGTTTTATTTGTCTGAGATGAATGGAAAGTATTTGAGATTTTTAAAACAGTGCGTTGTGTGTTTGTACAAGTGTGTGTGAAAGAGTGAGTTCTTGTAAGAAGCAGACTTCTCCCTCTTTTTCCGAGGCCTCAGTTCTTTGAGGAAGAAGCAATGCTCTATCACCTCAAGAGAGATACTGTAGAGGAAAATAATGCTAGGAGAGAGGACAGCTGAGAAACTAAGAACAAACGTTGGATGCGGATCCTTGGAGGGGAGAGTCAAAATGAGAAGTACAGAAGCCCAAATGTCAGTTTTCAGTTGAGCGTTGGGTATTTCCCCACATCGTCTGGTGCATGTCGAGACTAGATTCTGCTCTTGGCCACTGTTCTTTAAACTCATTAGGGTTTACTGGGTGTTTGTACCTCATCTGAGGTTAACTTTACTGAGTGGCAGGTTTTAAAAAGGAGATGAAAGAGGACATTATTTGATCATTATTTCAGAAGAGAGAGCTAGCAGGGTTACAGTGACAGAAGCTTGAATTAGACACACCTTTTTACTGTCTTTATGGTTAGGAGTCTTTATGTCTTCTTTTGTATTTCTTTTAATAAAAATTTGTACATAAATATTAATCACATACAATTTAAAAGCAAAATACAGTTTTCAATTGTCTGAAATTCACAAGCATAGAATCTCAAGAAAAATGGCCACAGCAGGTGCAAGGATACTACCTTACGTCTGTCAACATGGCCATAAATATGGAATCCTATAGAGGGTGTGCACATGACGCCATGGTACCCGGAAGTCATGGAGTGAGTGGCAAAAGCCTATCATGTATCATGAGTGTTTATCCTGATTAAACGCTAAAAATGAGGGAAAGCTGTTTGACTTTCAAAGTGTTCCGAAGTACATGGATTGCTGCAATTGCAACAATACAAGAACTTGTGTATAAAAAGAGCTCTATTACTCTTAGGATTGGTTTAACATTGATAAATGGAGTTGATAAAGGTTATTTTTTTCATTTGGTTTGTTGAATTTTTGACCTGACCTTAAATGCACCAACTTAGAAAGTCTTTCAAATTAAAAGTTATTTGGCGTGTTGTGTCATTGACGAGATTCTGCAGCTGTTTTGGCCTTAACAGTATGAGCTAGAAATACAAGTATTTGCCTTAAAATGTACTTAACTTTCCAAAGTACTATGATTTATTATTGCTAAATAATACCATTATCATTTTTTGTCAAGACTTTTGTTTAAACAATATGTGAGAAGACTTAGACTCTTATGAAGTTGAAACTTATTTAAATGATCATGAGCACAAAAGCTTGAATCTAAATTTCAAAATCTCAAATTAAAATACTTGAGTAAAGTACAGATACTTGAAAAAGCTACTTAAGTACAGTAACAAATTACATTTACTTCGTTACTGCCTACCGCTGGTAAGGTAACATAGACATAAAAAAAGCTATATTGATAATGAAATATATTTAAATGTTGTTCCTCTGACAAGATATAGTGACATGCTAGCAAATGTGTTGCGTGCAGATGAAGATTTCTACTTGGATTTTTCATCCAAACATAAAAAAAGTGTTATATGACGTGGCACTCATGTAATATCATGTGATGTTCACAATTGTGACAAAAACAGCTTTTTTTAGTGGTAATTCATGTAAATATCAAGAACACATTCTCATAAGATTTAAGAGAACCTATAGAAAATATTTGAAAAGTTTTGAGTAGCAAAGACCTCCTTTGCATGTTTTAAAAATATTTGGAATTTCTTTTTGCCAAATTTTCTCGCAGAAATGTTAAATATCAAACAAGTCAAGACTAAAATGTTTGAGGAAGTGAGATGATGAAAAGGCATACTTCATTTCCACTCTATATGAAAATATAAAGTGCCGCTTTCACGTCACACTATAAGACACCATATATTGGTGTAGCAAATGGATAAATGTACATTTTCAACACAACATCTAATAGAATGCATGTGTATTTGGAAATTTAAGATTCAGAACTACACACAAAAAAACTTTTCTAGCTTATATGTCCCACCTATATATCATATAATATGCATAGATGGGTAAAAAATGTTCTAGGTTTCAAACATAACCCTGTTTGGATGTTAAACCTCAACAACAAGCCTGAAGTATGGCGTTCTGAAGAAATTCTGCTAGGGAGCTTTGACAAAGCTGAAAGGAATGAAAAGAAGTGCACTTGAAACATGAAAGCAGACACCATAAAATACCCTGCAATGCATCTGTCTGCAGTACTACGAATGCATGCCGAACCAATGAATGGTGTGACGTAGAGGAAGTGCCGCCCTCGTCTTCAAACAGGCTGCAGTTCAGTTGAAGCCTACAATAGTTTCTGGCCGAGCGCAGCCTCAATGAACGCTCCCAGACCCTGTCATTCTGTGACGGAGCACGCTTCAGTTCTGCGCCCCTCGACAAAGCTGCAGCCCGCCGAAGAGCTTGGAAACAGCGCTGCGTGGCTGACACGCACAAAAAAAGTGCTTCTTCGGTTGCTGACTTGCTCGGTATTTTCTCTTCCGTCTTTTCTGGAGCCGCGAACGTCAGTGGAATAATTAGAAAAATGCTTTTCGGTCTCTTAAACGCCAACGCCGTCACGTTTTTTGCCTCTGGCTGGAGGTTCTTTGGAGTGGAATAAAAGCGCGTTCAGTGGATATTCTACCGCAGCAATACATCCACCGAACCTTTCAGCGTCGCGCTCTGGACCAGCTGGTTTGCTGCCAGTTCTCCATATAAAGTTAAAAACTAGATTTCGGAGAGACTTAACCAATGAACGCGGTGCTAAAACGGAACATTTTGGTCCAAACATGCATTTTATTGAAAGAAGAGTCACCAAAACGAGGTGAAATTGACCGTTTCTCCGCTTTTCTCGGCGAGACCGTTTTTTCGGTTAGGATAACCGCTCTTTCCTGCTCGATCGCGTTTTAACCGTGTCCAACGATGGCCAACGAAATTCACTATGACAACCGGAATATTGTGGAGAAATATCTCAACCACAAACTTTCAAAGCGGGGATATGTGTGGAAATTTCAGTCCCCCGTCGAGGAAGAGGAAACGTTCAATAAAATAGCGGAGGAAACCTCTCCAAACTCTGACAGGAGGCTCCGGGCTGCTTCCACCGGCGTGGGGAACGACTCCGAATGCCTGAGAGCCCTCAGGGTAACTCGTTCAGACCCGCACGTGAGGCTGTACCGGGCACTTCGTGAGGCTGGAGACGAGATAGAAAGAATGTATCAGAGTGAATTTGAGGAAATGTCCAACCAGATGATATTCAGCCCCAGTTCGGCGCAACACAGCTTCATGAGCGTGGCTGAAGAGCTCTTCAGAGACGGAGTGAACTGGGGGAGGATCGTCGCGTTTTCGAGTTTGGTGGGACCATGTGCGTAGAGAGCGTCAACCGGGAGATGGCGTCCCAGGTAGATTGTATTGCACACTGGATGACGGACTACCTGAACGGGCCTCTGGAGAACTGGATTGTGGAAAATGGAGGTTGGGTAAGTTTATGGTCAAACGGCCGATATACCTTTGCTCAGTCATGCCCCCATTGTGTTATCTCTGAAAACCTGGTGAATCACAATGACACAGCCTTGTTAAACATCAAAGACTCATGCAGAGGCGTTTACTATCAACACAGTGTCACTGCTTTCTCTTTAAAACACATGACATTACTATTACACCACAGTCCCATAGTTATGGAAGCATATGCAGCAAAATGACATTTACATTGATGGAAGAATATAAATTGCGTATACATTTTAATGCTGCAGTATAAAATTGCAAAATGCATTTTCCAACTTGAATTGGTATGTGCAATGCATTGGAATTTTTGGATTGAAATTTCATCATGGCATATTTTTTCATTCATCTTCTTACCCGCTGGTGCCAGTCACTTAGTCCAGCTCACTTCAGGCGAAAGGCGAGGGTACAACCTGGACAGGTCGCCAGTCCATCGCAGGGGAACACACACATTCACACCTAAGGGGAATTGAAATAATTAAAATTAACGTAACTGCATGTTTTTGGCATTGTGGTGGAAATCGGAGTTTCCGGAGGAAACCTAAGCAAACACAGTGAGAACATGGAAACTCCTTCACTGTCGAGTCTCAAACCGGCAACCTTCTAACAAAATCGCTGTTTAAATCCAGTGCCCATTATCAAGTCATCCCCCGTATCAATCAACCAATAGAAGGTATGCATTATTGTGAATTTCCAACTGGGTCACACCACCTTCACTGTGACTGTGTGGCGAAACAAGCAGCAAAATTGCTGTGTTTAATATACAAAATTGAGTTGTAAGAAAACCATGACTTATTCTGATTACAAACTTGATGTCTGTAACTTGCCAGGTGACCAGCCTTCTGGAAATTTGGCCAGGAATTGGATTTCCTGAATTTTATACGTTCCTAATTTCAACATAAGGAATGTAGACCAAACAAAGTTTAAAGGCGTTTAAAACGCCCTGATGTTTGGTCAAATTTTAAAGCAGGTTTTGTTGGGCACAATAAAGTGACTATATTACGATCATTCTGGTTTTATGTGAAAAGATATGTACAATATGCTTTTTTATGAGAGAAGCTGTTCGCTAGCTAGGCCTTCTGTAGCTTTTGTAATAACACTGTGTTTAAATTAAGTATGATTTAGGCTACAACTATAAGCATCTATTGAAAACTAAATTGCACATAACATAATGATGGTAAACATGTAATTTAAGATTAGCCAAATTGGTGATTTACGCAAAAAGTCTGACTTACCTGAAACGATATAGCAACCACAAACAAATCCAGGATCTTTCTATGATGTGTAACAATTATTATGCTTCTAATCTCTTTGGATTTCTGTAGTTTATAGAATGTCATTCCTAAAAACTTTGAAAATCAATTTGAGCAGTCAATCGCACAACAGTAATTCAAAATCTCCTACACCGCTAACACTCAGGGACTTCTGGATATCCTGAAGTCATGTGCATACCCTCTGAGTGTCAGTAAGATTTTAGTTCTTTTTTGCCAATCAGAGACCATTTATTTCAGAGATAATTTCAGGTATACAAAATGTCGGCATCTACATTTAGTAGCTGGCGTAATCCAAAAACATTACTTTGGCAGCAATCTTCAGTAATGCTTAGTTACACTAAACAACATTTAAATGTCACAAACCTGCATAGAACATATGAAGAGTTATAAAAGCGATGTTCATAAGGCTTTAGGTCTATAGCTCTGATCACAGATGTCTCGTACTACTGAACCCACAAAGCTGAATGATGATTTGCAAATACACTTTGGTAGAGTGAGAAAGAAAACAAAGATACGTATTGAATAAGCCTTTAAACTAAGCTTGATTATCAAGTAAATTTAATCATCACAGGTGTTGAAATATGAAAAATGTTAAACCGTCCCATTCAAAGAATGGTTTCAAAAGACTTCATTAAAAACCCTCTGAGCTCATGAAATGATAATATAAGATGTGATATAAAGTTTAAGAGAAAGAGCGGTATTATTATTAATAATGGAAACTCTTGGAGTGTAGTCAGCCTGGTATTTACAACACCAACGATTGGCTGATGACACAAGCACTGTTGCATTTTGGCCCTGGTCACATGACATTGTGTAATAACCAGGTCCTTGTCCTTGAAGTAGAGCCACTCTTGGAGCAAACAATACCGCCCCCAACACCCCAGTCCACTGCACTTCATTCATTCTCCATATATCTTGCTCCTCACGTTTTTGGATGGCTTTGTTGTTAGTACTCCAAATGTTACCTCTAGTTACAAAATATGAAATATTGTAACTTAAATGAACTGCTTCAAGAATGTTTTCTGTAAAATACATGATATAATTGTAAATTATGTTCATTCTAATCGTTATATTTAACTGGTAACCTATATAATACGGTTTGCATAGGGCCTGAATGGGTGTCTTCAAAAAAATGACATTTATCCAATATAAAACAAGTAGACAAGAGCTAAGCATGTTTCTTTGCATCTTGTTTGGAGAGCAGTTGTTTAACAGTATCCTTTACTCACACTGCTGTGCTCTTGTGCTGAATTATTTACGGTATAAATTGCAGCAGCCCATCACTGTTGTGTTGCTCATCTTTGGGTGAACTAGCTCCACCTTCTTCATGCACAGTACAGTCTCTGAACCTCCCCACCCTGCCAATGAGAAGGCCATATGTGTCCTCCAGTTCACTTTATTAGGGGTGCGATGGTCAAGTTACACCTCTAATGGTCAATGTTCAGATTTTTATGTCCAATCAAAAAGTTAATCCAGTGTATATGGTGGTATTAAAAGTAACACAGTCTCTTTCCCGAATTCAGACTAAATTTAAACCCAGTGCTGTGTCCCTGCTGTCTGGTACGGCAATGCAGGTGGCCCAAAAGAGCCATTATTTCTGTCTGGACGATGTGTGCTGGGACTGAATTAATGATGGTCATTACTCACCACATCTGCTGCAGGTTAGACTGACTCAAATGGTCTGTGATAAAGTGAGGTATATGTAGAGCTTTTTCTGGCGAAGAGATACAACCTTAACCTGGTTTTTCTATTTCAGTGTTCTGCGTAAAGGTGAAATAAATTAGTTCATGATTTAAAAGCTAAACTGTATCAATGATGTCATTCGTTTCATCTGAAAAGAATCGATGCTGGGCAATTAGGGCACAATTAGCAAAGAAGCAGTTTAATACGCCTTTTTAACACTTGCCTGCATTATTCACAAAGCTCAGCACTTTTATCCAGAGGCAATGAATGATTTATTTATTTCTTTTAGCGTTAGCGTTAAGACTGTTATTGCTGAGAGAATTGGGCCGGCTCATGAGAGTTATAACTACTTCTTTAAACATATGATTTGTTTTGATGTGCTGAGAGTTGGAACTGTTCATGAATAATCACATGGGTGTTGCTTTCCACTCAATTGACTTTAAGGTTCATTATTAAAGGTAACTTGTAAGTTTCTTGACCAATATCTGAAATCCACTTGCATCGTGAGGTGTATCTTGATCAGGTGTGGCCATACCCGATTTGTAAATGTTGAATGCTGATTTAAATGAATAAAAATTAATCTAGTATCACATTGCTTAGCATCTGACGTGCCAGTGAAAAGCATCTCTTAGCCATTTTAGTCGCAGATAAAAAAGATCACTTTTACAATAGATTTTGTTTGGCATTATATAAAATGGGCGTTTTTCATCATTCCTGGTTTAGTCACAATAGAATAAATGTTGTTAGTCTCATTTGTCACAGGTGTGTATGAAACGTTTTTAAGTGCTTTTGTTTGCTGAAACCATTTACATTTTTACCTATAAAACCTATATATATATATGTATTTTTGTTGTAATTTTCCATATACAAATGACAAAACACAAAAACCTGCCACAATAGATGTATTTTAGATCAATAATGTTTGCTTTCTCAGGAAGCAGAATTACATGCTTGGTTTATGTAATTCAGTTTATTTCATCTTTGTATTGTTTAAACTTGTAAGAATAAATGTAAGGCGATTGCTTCAGATATATTAAGAACTTTGCTTTGAGACTAATGGATTGTTCTACTAAAATGCTTGAGATTTTTTTGCAGACACACATTTTTTTGTTCACAAAATTTGATTAGTATTCCTGGTTATGGAATGGTGCAGAAAAGTGTATTGAAACCCATGTCGATATTCAATCTCAAATGTGCTGCAAAGTGTCAAAGGTGAGCTAATATGTCTGCAGAGTCAGACATTTTCAATTAGTCTGATGGCACAGCATGTTTTTGCCATTTTTTTGGCCTGTGCTTATAGCTTATCTAAACAAGGTTGAAATGATTGTTGTCAATGTTGGTTGTGGAGTTAATTGAATGCATCAATTGGAGACTACAGTTTACTCCATATGAAGACGGATGGCAACACAGATGAAAATTATAAAGCGAGGCTTTCGTGGCTGTGCCCGATCTGTCTGACAGTGTGTTGAGCCTCAAGGATCTGTGTAGCTGATGCTGTGAGCTGAAGCACATTTGGTACAAACAGTGCCAGAGCTTCTTGCCAAACTTTAGTTGCTTCTGTCTTTTGTTTAATATTTACTACGAGACAAAATATACTTTATTCCCATTTTAAATGAGTAACAAGTGGAACTCAGAAGTATAGAGTCCCTATTTAATGTTGCATGCTCTTCACAAACGATAGTTCTGTCTCTTTGCCTGTGAATGATTTTCTTATGTTCTCATCGTAACATTCTTAAGAGATTGACTTAAGAACTTCGATTTTAAAATGTAGTTCTATTAACCAGTGACATGCTGCCTAGTTAATGATGCCTCGAAATTGCGGCTCGGCATTGGCCTCAGAACCCCCGACCAAGGAAACCCTATGGGATTGCATTAGCGGTGAGGTCGACTACAGTGCTCACCTGAGGTTGTGGTCCTTGGAGTGGACGCTTCTGTGCATGGTTGGATTTAGGAACATTGTGGGTCTTTCCTTTTTAATTTGGTTCACTATTTCACTAGACCCTGAATTTCATCTTTACAGAGATTACTTTAAAAATTCTGGTCTTTTAACCCACGCTTTTTTTTTGCCTATCTATTTGTAGTTTTGAATACTTCAATGCTACACTTACGGTACATCGTTTTTTTTTTTTTTTTTTTTTTTTTTTTTTTTTTTTTTTTTTTTTTTTTTTTTTTTTTTGCTGATTTTAATGTAATGAAATGTTTTTGCTCATAATTATCTCAATGTATAGTGATAATAATATCTGCATCATGCGGCATAATCACACCCCGGCTGTATCTTCTTTGGAAACGAGAGAACGTTTAGTTGAAGAAAACTTTGTAAAGGGTTTAATTGCTTCTTTAATATGTTTCTCTTTCTTCAGAAGCAGCAGATGTGTAGTTCTGTTGCCTCTGACAGTTCTACACTTGCCAAAACACAGCAGATTTTCAGTTTAAATTTAGTACTTCTGGTTTGCAAAATGTTTAATGAGCTTTCTCATTACTGTAGAACCGCTTTGAGATTGCTCATTTAGCATGCCGCTAACAAAGTGATGTTTACTGTTACTGTAATTTGCTTTGTTGCCCTTGATCTAGCTGTAGAACTTTTACTTCTTCTATTGGTCAATGGCTCTATTTTGGATTTTGTGCATGGACACACCAATCGTGATGTGCTTTAGAATATCGTCTAATAATGAAATAAAAGTAATTTAGTTGAGCAAAAGATTTCGATTCAGCTACGTACTTTTGATTTTGAGCTCTTGTGACTTCTGATCATTGTTTGTTGTTCAAGTTCGGCTCGTTCATATAATGTAATAAGTTCATGTTTAGACAGACTACAATTGCACAGGTGCTCACCCACACATCAAATACCTGCGGCTCATTACAGGTGTCTCGCTGTGTACTGTACACTGTCGCTTCTGATCCCTTAGAGGCATGTTTGACCCAACCTGGGTCTTTTGTTAGTGGGTGTTGAGATTTGGGATGTTGAACCTTTTGAGTGAAAGAACTTCAAAAGCTCTTGCATCGCTCCGGTATTCATTCTTCCTTAACATGCGCCTCCTACAGCTCTTTCAAGTGACATTGTTCATGAAAGTGATATTGACACAAAAGAAAAAACCCAAGTGCAGAAGAAAGAATAGGGTGTCTGTTTTTTTGACATTCAGTTATAATGGCTTCAAAGAAACCTGCTTCATATTTTGCCAATGCAGTGTACATCTGTGCTGCGGAAGGAGCCAAGAAAGATGCGGAAGAAAAGAAGTTCACGATTAAAACAGGAGAAATGAGAGCAGTGAAAGAAAGCAGAGAGGATGAATGTCTGTTGAATAGGAGACTATGTAAAGATTATGTTTTGTTATTGCATCTTCCTGCCCAGGTGTGCTTGCAGAAGGGTAAGGTTGAGGATCCTAATCTTGGGGGGCAAGTTGGGACTCCAAGGGCATTTCTGATTGGCTGAAAGAGTAGTGTATGATGCCAGAAACCCTCTGCTGCTAGGTGTGTCTGGGAAAAAAGACTGAAGTTTGGTGGAGATGTAGGTTTTTTATGTTTTTAGTGCTGGGAAAGAAGAATTCACACGCAGGTGTTGTCTCATTGGATTTGAAAGTCTTTACTCAGACACAAAAAAGTCATTAAGTAAGAAAAGAGAAATCATACAAGTGATTAAAGAAAGCCTTCTGGTAAAAATATCTTTTGTTAAACTTGGAAATCTAGGTTAGCTTTTTTTCAGAATAGCCTTGGTATGTTAAAGAGCATTTTAACCCTCATCAGTCCCTTACATTGTTTTCATGCGTTCTCAGTTTCATTTATGTTTTTAATTATTGGTTTCCTTGAAGAGGTTACCCATTAAGGGATATTACGGTACCTGTTCTACTAGAGGGTGGGTTTTCAATGAATGCCATGGATTTTAAGCTTCTAAGTGTTCAAAATGTTATATTAAAAGTATAAACCTGACTTTGGTAGAAGATTAGAGTTGTAAATGGGTGTCTCCAATCATTTTTGTACTTACATTTACAGCTTACTTTCATTCACTATTCTGCCTTTACATCCACAGAGTTTAAAGAGGACCTCAGATGAAAATCAAACTTTGAGCACAAATAAAAATTGTGCCTTTTTAGTTTGTCTACATATCATGCCTTGGGTTGCCAGATAGTTTAAATCTTACTATTAGTGTTGCCAGATATTTCATATATCAATCAATCGTTCATTTATTTTTGGTGAATTGTATAGCTGTTTATCATTTATGTTGCAATTTAAAAAAAAAAAGATTTAAAAGTTCACACTGTTTGTGTCAAAAGGTTGTTTAATTTTGCAAAACGATAAAACATTTTTTTGGTTTTACTTTTTTGTTTTACTTTTTTTTTTTTAAAGTGTGAATCCACGATCAATAACTTGTTCCTTCTGTGGATGCGGGTCTGCGTTTGTGGACCACCTGTTGGTATTTCTCGCACCTTCTTTCGCATGAAGCATCTTGTTTTACTTGTTTAAAGGTCCTTAACTATCAGTTTAACAATTATTATGACAAGAAAACACTAATATAATTATGTGGCTTTTATCCTAGTTGCAGATGCATCTTAGTGTTGACTCTGTGGGGTTGTGAATGTCCATTTATTTGGATAAAATGACTTGTGATTGAACAGTCTTGACTGTGCTTTCCGATCAGACCTTGTTTTGTGTTGGTTTTGAGATGGTCTCTGCCTTTGAAGGTGAAGTTTTGATTTTACTTCAACTCATCTTTTGACAAGTGCCATGAAAAAGCTTTTCTTTGTATAATTCTCGTTCATTTCACCTTAGAACCAAACAAATAACACAGGCCGTGTCAGTGTGGAAATGGTTCTTTACTGTCGGCCAACATTTATATCCTTTATAACCTAAAGACAGATCTTTATGGGAATCTGGCTAGCTTGATTCTCAAAAGTCCATCACCTTATCTACCGCACATTACATTAATGGTAGTGTCACAAAGCTGTACCTACATAATGGGGGCTCTCTTACTGGATGTTTGTAATTATTGAAAAACACAAACTGGTTGGTATGCAGACTGTGTTCACTAGGCTCATTGATTAGTGTGTGGTAAGTTTACTTGCAGCAGGGCAGACAGGTTGTCCCTCCTGAGGGGGCCTGGCACACAAAGCATGGTTTTTTTTGGGTGCGCATCTTGTGGCATACTCAAACTCAGCCAAAGCAGACCCCCCACGGTTAGTCAGCTTCAACAGTTTGTTCATAGAAGTGCAATGAATTTACATCTCTAAGTTCTACAAACACAGGTATGAATTTGATGTACAGTGCTTTAATCTACTTTTTTTCCTACTTTTATGGATTTCATATATGACTATCAATGTTTCTTCAACTTGCTGTGGCACCCTTTTGGTGCTTCTTTTGTTCTTCATTTTGAGTGTTCTTGTCTTATCTTGAACCAAGTCCTTTATTTATTCATTTATTCTACAAGATTTACCCTTTCCACAGGCCATATTTTTGAAGCCATTTTCTTCTGTGAACCACAGGAGGTTTTGTCGCTGTTGGATTCCACATTGGAGTTTGTTGGGGCACTCTTTTGTCTCCCTTGTTTGGCAGGAGCGTGGCTCAGCACGTCAAACAACACACTGTGGAGGTCTCTTCTTTTGTCTAGAAGGAACAAGATTCTTGGTGGATTTTTAAGTTGCTTGTGGTGGAAGCCAAGTATTTCCCCCTTGGAACCTCAGGGTCAACCCTGTCTGTCGCTTGCCATCTGCTTTCCGATTAGTTCAGTACTACAGGCCCTTTTTAACCCCTCCATACCCCCTCAAAAATTGAACCAGGGGACTGAACACGTCAATGACTTCTTTTTACTCTGTAAGAGTTATTTTCTTTTTCTACAAATTCATGTACTTGCTACTTTACAAAATGGGTGCACACAATACACTTCCTAGGATTCAAGTTGAAAGTTAATTAGATATTTTTTTAAAAGATAATTTTGAGCAGTGCTGGAACCAGATATGGTAAAATCAAAGCTTAGATAAGTCAAAGCGTAATTACGTGTTTTAGGTTCATCTAACACCACTTGAATTATTCATGTACACTTGGAATCGAGGCAGTCTCTGCCTATTAATGTAAGAAGCCTCACTTTAAGGATAAAAGTCTCATTAAGGGATGTTGGAAACCGATTTTATTTGGTAAAGACCATGAAGACTTTGTCCAGTATACTTAATTTCCATTATTTTAAACCCCCTTTCCTCTCCAAACCAAATGAGACTGAGCTCCACATCTTTTTTTTTCTTTTTGGAACATGTCAGATGCTGCACATCCTCTGTACAAGCTTGTCAGCAGAGAACCTGTGCTCATTCATATTTGATGGTGTGGGTAACCTCAACACTAAATGTTCTTGCCTCATGTCACACCCTTACATAGATTCATTACAGTCCAGTCCAAAATAAAAGAAGGATACTTCAAGGCACATTCTAGTAATTTGGAGGAATTAATCTTAAAAAGATCATTGTACATGGGGCTTACAATTCGAAGTTACATGGTTTTATTGATTTTAAAATTACCTACAAAAACAAATGGCCTGAAAATATTTCAGTCAAAGATCTTCGTATTAAAATGGCATTTCCTCATTTCATTCAGTTTATGCCATCACATCATTCACATAACTCTTCCAATTTAAAGAATGCTGTTAATAGGGACTTCCCTTGCAGGCACAGTAGTGCATATTAAGGTTAGGGATTAGACCGATGCATATGAGCTTCAGTTTTCTTTATTTTCCTCCACGCTGCAAGGAACCAGCCATCCAAACGTACTGGAATCATACTCTGATCGGAACAGGAAGTGTGGGACAACCAAGCGGTTGACTTGGGTGTGTGGGGGCTTAGTTATGAAGGAGCCAAATGCACATTCCCAGCAGACTGAACACAGCTGGGGAGCTGAATACCTCAACAGCTCAGTTTTGAGAGCCAAGCAGCCATCAGACACTTGTTCCACTTTTGAGATTTCCTTTAAACATTCACCACTTGCGTCTACATTTTAGTATGAGGTATGTCACCCTAGCAATTACTGGAACTTGCTGCATAAGGCTTTTGGGTCTGGAGGATTGTACTCAGAAGGTTCGCCCTATACACTAAAGGTATAAATGCCAGGTAAGAATGTTGCACTTCTGCTTAAGTGGGTATCCTAAGGTTCCCTGTAATTCAATCTATGATAGGGTAAGTTGGAGTATGGCTCTTTCATGGACTGGCAGCTTGTCCAGGATATTCTCATGCCTCTCAGTCAATGTGATAACACAGATATATGCCAACTGTATCACGGTTGTCCCCCTCGCTAGTATTTAGGATTGACAGAGGGATGAGTATTGGAGCCGAACTGAGAATTTGTATCTGTCAAGGGTCTAAAGAAGGAACCAGCCTGTTCAACCTTTCCCTGTATTGAATGGTTGATGCATCCAGACCAGCTGCATCACTCGAGATGGCAGCTGGACAAAGATTTGCTAGATTGTCAGCTCGAGACAGAGACTTAATTGATTAATGACTTTATTGAAGTGGCGAACCATGTGACCGGGCTGCACCGACTCCAGAGGGGTAACATGATGACTCTGAAACAAAGAGCATAAAGATTAGTGTTATATTGTTTACGTGTGAGTGAGAGCTCTCTATGTATGAAAGTTGAATTTAAAGTTTCCGTTAGGAGCACTTACCTCTCGATGGAACATTACAAACCTGGTCCCACTTAAAAGAATTGCTCCCAGGAACTTCCTCAGCTTTTGTGCTCAGCCTGATGTTCGATTATCCTAAAGACTTTACTAACCTTTTTCCAAATAAAACATTTTTAGGACTTTGAAGTAAATGTTCAGTGGAACTTCTGTTCATAGATTAATCTTATGAAAGTGGGTATAGAAGATGTATGGGACTTGATTCGCCTGTGATAAGAATGTTTTCCAAATGTGTTACAGTTATTGGTCTAATTTTTAGCATATGAAACATTTTGTAATCACTCCTAGTTAGTTATTATAGTAGCTTTCCATCTGGTAAATACAAACTTTCCAGTAGAGCTTGAAGAATAGTTCAGTCAGATAAGCAGATAATGGTTGGCAGATAATGGTTGGCAAAGGTGATGCCAGAGGCAGAGAGGTTTTGTTTTGAGGCGAAGGATAATTCTAGATTCCCTCGTGGGTTGATTTGAGTCTTTGATGATGACAGGTGAGGATTGAAGCACCTTTCTGATGGTGCAGATGAAAGCAAGGAGCTCTGTCACTTTCCAGTGTAATGGGATGCATTGGCAAGTCATGTGGAAAACTCTCACGCTCTCTCAGCAGACACTCACGTGGCCTACACACTTGTCTCATGTTCTGTCCTAATGTGAGCATGTGTGCATGGAGAACTTGTATTTTTCACATGTTCAAATATTGTTGTTTTATAATTCAGATTTACTGAGACTGGTTTGGTAGGATTCTCGTTTAACGCTGAAGCAATTTCCCATTTTTCTTGTTCTGATGGGGAAAAATTAGATGTCTAGACAGACTTAGTTCTTGGCTGTAATAGTCAGCTTGAGCAAACCGTGCAAGAGGCTGTAGCTTTGAAACAAAACTGAAGGGTTCTTGTGCTTCTGCAGTTTCAGAAACATTTCAAGGCTATTAAAACTGTTTTGAGAAAAAGAAAACAGACAAGCCTACTGTTGGTTGCTTGGCAACATAATAGTATATACAGTATATGTATTGAGCACTGCAGACTGCTTTGGTTCTTCCACTTTCAGCCTGAAGGCAGAACCCCAAACTTCAGTCACTCGTTCTGAGCTGAATTCAAACACTGTTTTGGTCTTAAAAATAGCATGAAATTGAAATGAAAATCATGTATAATTTAAATACATGGTATAGATTCCAATAGTAAGTAGTATTATAGTTTGCTTTCTTGTTAAATCAGAGTAGGTTTTAGAAAACAGAGTGGGCTGACTACCAAAACACACTTGTAGTCAATCAGCATTAATGGCCATGTGATTACAAAATCAACTATGTCAGTAGCAGAGCTCTCAAAATGACGTGGAGTCCTTTGTTGTAAGGTTCTGTTTTCTTTGGTAATTTCAGAAATTGCACATCTTTATATTGGTTAGTAGTGTTCGTTCAACTTCACCCAAGATCCCGTTCGTTCTAGAATCAGTTCCTTTTGAATGCAACATACAGTAGTAGAGCATATAAAAGAGCTGTCTACAAGACCACACAAGTACACACAGAAGAAGTCATTCAAACACATAAATAGAGCTCTAGTAGAAGAAAAGGATTGGCACGAGTGACAGAGGTGGCAGATGGGTGATTTAGCATGCAGCCAGCCTGAAGGGTGACTCTCCATATCCCCTTCTTCTGCATGCTGATCAGGAGGAGGAGGAGCTGGAGGATGAAGACCTGGGAATAATCAATGCATAGCAACGCACTTCAATCCACAGTGACCATTTGAAGGATATGTTACCAAATTTGCTAATTTTATAAATGTTGCTGTGACCTTATTGATTTTTTATTTTATTTTTTTTGGTTGAAGGCTGAAATAATAAATAATTGTCCATTTTATTGCCATCTCACCATTACAATTAAGGAAATAAATGAATAAATTATTTAAATATTCCCAATATTCGATCAATATTTGGCATGACAAATTATCAGTTAAAAATCAATTAATTTACACATAAGTTGGACACAGACTCAAAGAACATTTGTTTATTTACAGAAAATAAAGAGAATGGACTCCCCTCTTCTCAATTTGCTGAAAAAAAAAAAGCGGCTGCTAAGACTATAAATGATTGGGATTGGTTCCGCATTCAAATGGAATACTCAAGAAGAAACTAAATATTGCTGAATATGTGAAATAAAATACATTTCTCTTGACAAATTATCCAAATATACACACAGTCATGCTGGGAACTGGGGATGCTAATCAGCTGTGTTCAAACTTTGACTTAGCAGTGGAAAGTAGAAAAGAAAAGTAGAAAGCAGAAGGATTCTGTTGAAAAAACAACTGCCAGAAAAACGGCATCAACTTCAAATGAAATACAGGGCTCTCTGAAAAAATTGTGGCGTGGCTGTTTCAAGTAGCACAATAAAGATAAACTTTGGTCAAGTTGCCAGTTGAAAGCCATTACTACACAAAAATGTCACAAAGTGACAAGCCTCCAAACTTCTGAAACAAAGTGATTTTTAGCAATGAGACAACCATAAACACTACGTTTGAAGAGGAGAATTTACAAAAGTTTTATGCTTTTTGCCTAGAAAATTGGGCAGCTTTACCAACATGCAAGATAAATGGATAATAAAATAAAAGAAATAAAAAAAATGTCAGGGTATTTAAAGTTTTGAGCACAACTGGATGTGAAATTTACTGAATCAAAGTTGTGTAAATGGTTTATATGACTCACTTAAAAAGCCAATTAGCTAAAAACCTCTGCTAGTAACGTGTGTTGATGTTTCATATTTGCTTCTCTATATCTCATTGAAAGGATTGGACAAAACTGCTCAAGGACATGACTATCTCATCTGAGACTCTGTCAAGAATCTTCTTTCGTTCCATGGTTTCCTCGAAGGCTATCGCTGTTGTTTGCGTTCATGCACAGCTGTTTGATATTTAGGAGTGAGACCCTGTGGGCCCGATCTTTCGAGGCAACTTTGTGGTTTTCATTCTCTTGGGTTTCTTTATAGATGGTTACAAAGTGTTAACAGAGATGCTAATTGATGAGTGTTTCTCAGTATTTTTGTATGACTAATGATCTTGAGCCTTCTGAACTGTGATGTCCTCTAGGGTGACTAAATAAAAGAGTGTTGGCATGCTCTCTAACTGGTGTCCAGGACACAACATAAGAGTTGGAAGAGAGTGCTTGTAATACTGAGAAAGAAAAGCACAGAGCACTAGATGCAACAAAATCTTGACCTTCGTCGTGCTGCTTCCATTCTCAGACAACCCGCCTAACTGATGCAGTGTTTCCTTCCATTCAACTCTATAGTGGGATCGTTGTCACTGACTGTGGGACTTTTGCCAGCTGATTCCTTTTTGGCCTCCGTAATGTTCTTTTGCACAATGCTATGGACAATTCCTGCAGCCACGCCAGTTCCTGTTCTGAATAAATCTCATGATGTAATGCATACTCCAGGGCTGATGTACTGATGGTGGGAAAGGAAGTTGCTTGAGTTAATGTAATGATTAACGGTTGTCTATTTTAAAGTAACTTTTTTTGTTAAGGTTAACTAGAATGGAATGCTTGACGGAAAGCTTTCCATTTTATAAGTAACCACATCAACTTCAACATCAAAATCTTTCCATTGAAAATTGTTGTTTTGCTCACCACTCATTATGAGAGCAGAGTTCTCTCCCACTGTGTTTAGTTGTCAATTTTTAAACTTTCAAATCTCGATTTTAGCCAAAGGAAAAAAGGACCATAGTACTAATTTGAAGCAAATGCAAATTAATGCAAAACTAAAAAATCCCCTTTTCTGCAGAGCTCTCTCTCTCTCTCTCTCTCTTTGTGTTTACAAGTTTGCTGAAGATTTAAGAGATCGAAAGTCCCCTTTTGGTAATCCCCTTCAAAGGGAAAACAAAATCTGATATCCAATCTTACAGTAAAGGTCTAAGGGTGGGCATGTTTAAGCACTTAAATGGCTCCTTTCATCATATCACTTCTTCAATCAACTAGATAACCTGTCTTGTGTTGGATGAAGAATGTTTTCTTTTGATGAATTCCTGATGGCTAATTTTCTTTTTTGTATTTTTCAATGGAATGGTTTACTTTTATTAAAACATTATCATACAGAGCAAAGAGTGCAGTTTATGCTGGGACTGATGTGGCAAATATGTTCTGAGATCTTAGGAGTGTTTAAAACTGCCTTCTTTATTATAAGCCAGCTTGTTAAGAGAAAGGCTTGCACCATTGCATCTTTGATGTGGTTTCCAGGCTCTTTGTATTTGTGTTAAAACATCTTTATCAAGGACCACACTCTCCTTCTTTTCCAAACACCCCGAAACAGGGCCTTTCTATAAGAGACTGCATGTTAACTCCTACTTATTTGGTTTCAAACACACTGGATTCCTAATTGGCTTTTCTGGAACATGACTTTGTTATGCAAGGAGAGCTATACTCATTCCCATCAAAGTTTGCTTGATTGGTTTTGTCCAGTCTAAAGTTGCTCCACATTGTCCTGATTCTGATTGGACAAACCTAAAGACATAATATGCCATTTTTATTACACAATTGAAGTTTTTTGCATTAAAAGAACAAAGACCTGGATTAGACTGTAAAAAGTATGAATGTAGTGTTTGTTAAATCACCTATAGGTTTCTAATAAAGTGGCAAGAGCTTAAGTTGGGTTTAATTAGCCATGGAAGGGTCTCTACGTGGTGGTATCAAAGAAAAGCTCTACCCTGAAAGCTCTAAAACTGAGTGCTTGTAATCTGGCTTTTAATGGTAACCTGCTGCCTTAAGACTGGTGATACCGATGCGATACCGATGCGATACAATTTTCCATTGGCAACCCTTTTAAATAGGGATTCACCGATACCGTTTTAAAAAAAACTGAGTACAGGTACCAATATTTTTTTTTCTAGTACTCTCCAATACCGATTTTACAACAGCTGTTTGACGTCTTTGATATAATACACCATCAGTGACATGACAGTGACTTGTTTTTTTTTTTGTTTAAAAAATGTTAAGAAGGTGACAATACCCCTCATTATCAACATCTGAAAGTGGTTGAATTGGGTAAGCACCTCTGTGTTTATTTGGCTCTCATGTTATCGCTTGCCATTTCTCCGACTTGGCTGCTGAAAGCTAACGTTACTGCTAGTGGCACACTCTTCAAGCTCATTTTTATGTTTCAGATATTTGACCATATTACTCATATTATAAGTAGTGCTTTTTGCACCTCGCATTGACAAAATTTATTCTGAAATATTTCCACACCGCTGAACCTGACATTCCGTTGATGCTCAGTCTCTGTACAGTGAAAGTTTCTATTAGTTGATGTCGTAGGATATCTGTTTTTGGTATCGGAGTGTTTTTACAAATACAAGTATGAGTACATGAGCACATATCGGTATCAGTGCATCCCTACTTTTGTTTAAAAGAGAAGTGTGTGATGGATGATGCACAGATTACGGTTTATGAAGTATTTATATCCAAGTGAAGCCTAGATGAAAAGATTCAGTAGCTTACCACCTATACTCAATTGCAACTGTTTAAAAGAACTATATGCACAAAACATCAGGCAAATATTAGTATCGTTTTAAAGCAACCACGAGAAATGGCTTATTTTACCTTTAATACTACTGAATTTGTAGTAACAAACATGTAGTTTGATCACATTAGATGTGCACACTACTGCTTTTCATTAGTGGTGATTCCTGTCAATCTCTAAAATTGTTTATACACTCTAAAACAGGTCATTTTCAGATTGCTTTGTATGTGATCTTAAAATCCCACCAATGACTCTCAAAGAAGACTCCTTTAATCTTTATTCTGTCCTGTCAAGTTTGTCTGCTTAGCAATGGTGTTGAGCTGTTAAAGAGTTGAGGTGTTGATGAACGTATCAATCATCTTTTGCTCCCAACAACCCATTGAGGACTGAGTGAACAACCTCTGTTTGACAGGAGGTGTTTGGATTAGCAGTAGCTCAGTATCAATTTAATGAGCAAGAAGTGTGCTCTAAGACTTTTTGAAATACATTAAACTTGAAAAAAGGGCATCTGATGTCACCTGTAAACATGTTTAGCCGACTCGTGTTCAAAGGGAGAACTATCCCAATGACTTTGTCTCGTTGTGCAGGATAAATGTCTGCTTCTTAGGAGGTTTTCTCAGCTCCTCTACCCCTAGAAGGTTCCCCTATGTGATTCCCACAATAACAAAGCAAGATTGTCTTTACGCCCACATCAATGCATTCCTCTCATTCTTCTCTCGGAGGCCAGCCTAAGATCAGCTGATAGACGGAAAGTGAACTAGAAAAAGAGAGGTCGTTGAACCTTTCCAACAGAGGACGAAGGGGGAAAGGGGGTGGGAAGTTAGCGCGTGGGTGGCAGGTCTGCGTTGGCGCGGTGTGGGTGTTGAGGGAAGCGGGTGGCGGAGGAAAAGAGAGCTGATTACAGAGTAACTGGGGTAGAAGAAAGGGGGAGTCTGAAAAGCACTTCCAGAAGGCCTCCAGCCCATGAGCTAATGCTGTAAAAATCTTTCCTTTTTTCCTGTTGTAAGTAAGACTGAGGATGGGGGCAGTGTTTTCATGTGAACCCCCCACAGTCATCACCCACAGTGTGTCTGTGGTCAGAGGTTTGACTTTCTCTGATGTATTTGTTTTGTTACAGTCCCAGACAATCCCAGAAGGATATTTTACAGCTTGATTTTTGGCATCATAGCACAGCAGACTGTCTCGGAGCTCAACAAGGATGACTTGCCATTCCAATGTCTCTAATGCTTGTTTTATTAGATGGAACATTCTAAGAATTGGGATATTAGGATAGAGATAGTGGAGGAAAGTTATGCACCCCATTGTTTGAGGTGCTGTGGTGTGGAAAATGTTCGGTGTCTCTAACTTTAGCCCTTCTTTCATGGCTAACCTTAGCTCTTGAAAGCCAAATGATTCTGAAGTATTATCAAATTCATCATTTATTTTTTAATTGTACATATACACATAATTAAATAATATTGGAACATAAAATGTACCATAAATCATTGTTTTTTTTATACTCAACATTTATAAATGAGAAGTGCATTTGTGGGTCTCTTTGGTTGCTCTGGCTCTTCACACTCATAAGTTAAACATATTAAATTCTTCTTACTGGTAAAATGCATTTTTTTCTTCTATTAAACAATGTAAAATTGTGGTAGTCATACAACTGGACCTCCATAAATAGTTTAATTAATTAACAGAATTAATGCTTTGTTTTTACAAAGATTGATTGATAGATTGATTGATTAAAAACTATAAATATTGTAAATTTTACATTTTCTGTAAAAAATTACATGAAATGGGAAAAATCTATTGTGTGAATAATTGTGTGCCATTCTGTATTTAAAGTATACTTTATTTTCTTAATTTTAACACCACTATTAGTTCACCTCAATTGGATAGAACCAAACAACAAAAAAAATGCTTTAAAATAATTGTAAAATATATTGATACAATATGGAGGATTGGGTCATGGTGTCATCTCTGAGAGCCACGTTTTAAAATGATTGGATATTCTCTACTGAAACCCCTCTGATTAGCAGGGCATTCTGAGAAGCAGTGGAGTACATTTTTAGCAGGCCTCTCCTTGTATTGTCTTGGATAAACCAATCATTAAAATGAGCCCCCCCCCCCAAAAAAAAAAAAACCTTTTTTTACTTCTACTCTTCTTTTTTGGCCTCTCCTACAGTTTCTGTATTGGTCTGTCATTCCCTTTTTCTTGTGCTCTCCTTTCTGGAAGTGTGGCGGTGAGCGCAGATGAAAGAATGTAACCCTGCTGGAGCTGGTGGTTGGAGGTGGGGGGAGAATTTCCGTCTGCTACAGTAGTGGCCTGCACTCTCTCTGAACTTTCTCTCTTGTTTTCATGTGGCAGATCAAGCCACTGTCCTTTGTGATGCCGGCCTTCCATTTTTATTCTTGAATCACCTTCATTTCATCTTTCGTTCTAGTTCCGGCACAATCAATGATTTCCTGCACTGTTGCCAGGCAGAATATAAATGATTGCCATATAGAACAACAATGTGCCAACCAGATGCCTAGATTTAGAAGACATTTAAGGTTTTGGAGCTTCGTAAAGCCTGTTGGCCTTGGAAAACTCAATGCAAGCTGTCTGTTTTGATGTCAAATCATATCCAAGACTTTTATGTAATCCTCCCGTTTCCAAACAAACGGAGGGAGAATTGCATTGATGGTCAGAGTTCAATAAGGGCGTTGCGCTTATATAAATCCCCTAGAAATGGAGTGACACATTTGATGCATGTTAATCTGTCTGGGGCACACATTATGCAACGTCTCTAGAAATGCCATTGTGCCTAATTTGTGTTGCTTATTACATCATGCCTTCTTTATCCTCAAATGGTGTAGATATGCCATCATGGAATTTGGTACATTTTGAGTGAAATCTATCTTAACACTAACTTTTCACAGTATCATGACAACTCATCAAAATTAAAGCAATTTTTTTAACAGAACACATCACTTTTTTGTTGGGTTGTAACAATAAATTGTGGAGCAATCTTTAAGTATGCAAATACATGATACATACCGCGGTTTTTAACTATGATTTTCAGTTCTGTTCTGATGGCTGAGCAAATTGCCGTTTTTTAAAATTCCTTCTTTGAATGGATCGCATTAACAGAAACCTAATGGCAGTTCATAGAATTCCCTTTATTTTGCTAAATCAAACATCGAGACACTTCTCCAAAATGTTCAATAAAATAAACAGTTCTAGCAATGTGGACCTGAGCTTTTTCAGCAGCGAGTGAACTAGCGCAGGAAGGAAAGTATTATAGTCAGGCAAAAGTTACGGACACCTGGGGTCCTGAAACAAGGAAAAGTTGTCTGAATATGCCGCAGAAGAGCACTTGTTTTTCATATGTTGCCTTTTGCATAATTACATCTGATAAAACATTGCTGGCTCACGGAGACATTTTTGTTTACCGTTTTTCTTCTATCTTTGTCATATTCGTCAACAAAGTCGCCTTCTCAATAACGCTAACTATTCCTTTGCTGGCTCTGTGAAACATGCGAAG
The DNA here is from genome assembly GCA_007224835.1 of Danionella cerebrum. Classification (NCBI taxonomy): domain Eukaryota; kingdom Metazoa; phylum Chordata; class Actinopteri; order Cypriniformes; family Danionidae; genus Danionella; species Danionella cerebrum. The sequence goes on from SRMA01026999.1 coordinate 407,611, forward strand.
TCCCACCCTCCTCAACACTAGCGCTTGCTGATTGGATAAATACTAGCGGACATGCGTTTCATTCCCTTCATTTCTTCACTTTTTCACAGGCTGCATTTCCCATTTGCCTGTTCACATGTGAAACCAATAATAATACATATCAGAGTTATTCAAATGAGAAACCGAATAACTGCAAATGATTGTGAAAACACTATCTTTATTAAACCCTTAAATGTCACTTCAATACTTTTAAACTATGGCCTCTGGCAAAAAACTTATAGCCAAACTTATGCATTCTACAAAACATGCTCATACTACAACTAATCTATATTTGGCTCATTCTTCTGTCAAACATGTTTTAGAATGACTTTTTTTCGAAAATTATTTTTTGGATCTTGGAACAAATTTTTGACGTGCCTGTGGTAACAATACAATGTATTAACCTAATTGCCAAATATAAACACAAAGTAAAATGCACCTTAAATGTAATTAGTCTGTACTTTTTGAAGTTTTGAGGAGAAAAACGGAGGATTCGTGGACTTTTTGGATTATTGACATTAATTTGTTCATGAGAATATATCATGAGGTTTTTTTTTTTAAAAGATGCATAAGGTAATTTTTGTTAAGACTCTGCTTGTAAATCCATCTTTTGCTGCGATAAATCTCTTGTAAACAGTATTTCAAATGTTTTGGAAGATTTGTGAGAACATTTTTTTCCCTTGTTGCCTCCATTGATATCATACAATGCTAATCGACTCACTATATGCACGTATTGACCCCCTCATTCTGTAGGAAAGCTAATGTCTTGAAACAACATTTTATAGAATTTTTTGCTTGCTCTTGGGCTTGAGTAAAATCCAGACTGTGGATGAGCTCTTTTGATTTGACAGATTTGTGTGTCTGCATTCTGGTAAAGAAATGGCCATGAGAGCACTCACTAAACATTACCAAGAAAGTACTTCAGACTGAATGGTCCTGAGAAAAGAAAAGAGCTGATCGATGCTCTTGATGTCTTATTGTTTATTTAGAGGTCTTACTTCATATGAGTGGATTTTACCAAACAATTTTCTGTCTGTCCATGCACAAGGAGTACTACCCTGTTTTTAAAAAAACTGGTATTTGGACAAATTTGTGTTAAATTATGTTACATTTTTACAGATTTTTTTATGTACTTTTTTAATGATCAGTTTCCTCTTCCCCCTGTTCAATACATCCACCAGTTAATAGTCTAAGACTGAACTAGTGCAGCACAGAAACGACTGATACAAATGAAACAAAAAAAGAATGGGTTTTAATCAGCTGAGGTTTCAAAGGTTATCTAGCTGGAACTTATAAGGTTAATTTTTTTTAAATGCATGAGTGAAGATTCATGTGTGAGACAAAGCTAAGCAAAAACTTTCCCTTTTCTCAGAGGCGACTGAGGGACCTTTCCCTCATTTGCACAGACTGACTCATACAGATGCACAGGGCACAACCTGCAGGCACAGAACTGCTACTTCTTTGACAAGAACAAAACAAAGGCATGTTTGGTTATGTGCTTGAGTCAGAGTACTCAATTTAGTGATTCATTTATTAAGTTCAATATGCTTCCATGTGCTGATTACTATTCAGATATTTAAATGAAATGATGGGTTCAGAGGTTGTTCTGCTGGTATCAAAAGCAGAAGTGTGGACTGGAAATGCAGGTAGAAACACATCATTAGTTTCCCAATTTGCATTGGGGGAAGGATAATGTGTAATATGCAGAACTAACCGCTTGTGGGAACGTTTACCTCCATTATAGGAAATGACTGAAGCTATTAGACTTAATGCTGATGTCCGATGCTGACCAGTCTATGTTAAAAGTGGCCACATTTATGGCAGGAAAAGCCTTGTAAAATCAGCGTTCATAATTTGGTGAATTTGCTCAGATGGTTGTGATTTATTTATGCACATTATGTTCATTCAGGGGTCACCAAACTGAGCTCATTCTTGGTTACCAATTACTGTGAAGGGTTACCAAGTATACATATGTCAAACGGCAAATTTGCTCAGTGAACTTCTCAAAATAATTATCATCTATAATTTAACAAGATAATTAATAATTTAACTCAGCACCTGCTGAGATGTATATCATCAGTTTTGAAAAAAGTAAATATTTACTAAACAGCAAATATGGTCATATAGAAATCTAATAATGCGTTACAAAGGTTAGGTAAAATATGTGAATAAAATTGCCCTATTGTTTTAATATCTGTTAAGCAATATACTCTATATTCCCAATACAAAACGTCCAACAGTAAGAGATTAAACCGTATTTGAAAATGTAAAAGCTCCCATTGTATCTTACTATAAAAAACTGGATAATTAAATAGAGGGTGATGAAGAGAATAGGGTTGATGGTCAATGGACATCACGATATTGAGCCGATACATTGCAATGCATAGCCCCGCCCCGCAACCTGCTTAAATAAACACACATTGTTGGGAAGTATTGTTTTTAGATCATGCTGCTTGGTTACAATGTGGCAGGAACAGGGTTTGCTGGGATTTTGTTACCTGTAACCTGTATTTTGGGAATTATGGGGAATATAGTGCACATTTTCCGACAGTCGCAAATGGAATAGAGCGTGATGAAAACTTTCTGAGGAGAATTAACAGTTGTCTGTATGCCACTAGGGTTGGAAAGGGACCTCAATAAAGTCCACCACATGGACTGAAAACGATAGAGAAGGGGTGTTTCCCATGAAATTGTATTGAGAATAGATTAATTTTAGACATGCAAATTTCAGGGTTTATGTTAATGTAGCTTGGCATTGTCAGTTTATATCACATAGTGTTTACCTGATTTCTCAAAATTCCCAGAAAAAAAGTTCAGGAAAGTAATCACAATAATATTTTTAATTAATTTATTTATTTGTCAGTAGCGGTCATGTGCTGTTACGTTCAAACAAATGTGCACCTAAACTGAACTTATCTTTCTTCTTTTTACCCTAGCTTTGACCAGAAATGAACTATTTTTTTATTAGTTTAGTTTTAGTTTGTCATCAGTTGAATTTTAAGTTTTCTACAAGGACATTCGCTTTATAAATGAAGTGAACATGTTCTCCATGTCCTTGTATGTGTGATTACTACATATGTACCACTGCTACTGGATCTATGCAGTTTATACGTACCACTGCTACTGGATACTGCAGTTTACATACTAATGAATTCAGTTGACTACACAAAAATAAATAAATACTGAAACAAAAAGGTGAAACTCTAAGCTACTCCCTTAAAGCTCTCTTTAAGCTGTTCAGAATCACTTTTATCTGCCAAGGCTGCTGTACAGAGAAAAGTCTTTCCAAGTACTATGAGCTTGACTTCCTGCCAGAATCAGCTGATCTGAGATGTGTCTCTTTAAACCTCCGGTCACTGTTTCATGCTGCAGTTCTTGAGAAACTTACATTTAAACTGTTGCAGTTACACAGGAAATCATTAGCAGTACTGTGTACACTTTGTTCAATGAATAAGACATCTGTTCCTCTGGTCGGAGTGGTGTCTGCTGAAAGGACATTTGAATGGACTGAATCGCCATTGATGAAGTGTAAAAATACAGAAGTGAAATTGAAAATTGGGAAGAGGTGGGGGATGGAGGTTGAGTAGATGTGCTGAACTCACTTCATGACATCATACATGAACAAACTGGAGGTTTGGAAGTGATTAGTAGTTGCTATTTTGTGGAAAGTGCAGATCTGTGTATTTCTCTGTATGAAATGTGTTGGCTGTTCAGAAATGATTACATCATACTTATTTCAGAAATCTTTTCTGTTTTTAAAATCTTATTCACACAAACCAATCCCTTGGAATTACCCTGAAAGGCTAACTCTGAAATATTTGACTAAAAGCTTCAAAAGCCGGTTATCAGTTCTCGAAACTAACGTTGAAATCTGTTAGGTTCAGCTAAAATGACTCATTTGCATGTGGACAAATTTACTTCAAATATACTCCACTTTCTGCAGAGATAATCTTAATGTAAGTATCTCTCTTAAGGGCTTTACACCCTCTACACAATCATTGTTAGTGGCCCGTTTTCCATTCACAATGTAATTTCGATGAGCGCAAAGGCACAGATTATCATTTTCGTTCCCAGTCGTCACAGGAGACGAACCCATCCGACCAATCACTGTGCAGCTTATTGCTAGGCTATGGCAACTCGGTGAATGAAAAACGACAGAGAATTGCTGAGGATCTTTATCCGGTCAATTACTAGCATTAATGTCTTTGAGAAAATGTGTTGATGTGTTAAAACAAAGCCTGAGCTGTTTATTATGCAATAAACTATGTTTTGATGCACAATTATGTCAACATGCTTGATTAATAATGTTTTGAAACCACTTACAGTGCATCTGAATAAGTTTAAGCTCTGTGATTCATCTGAGATGAAACTTCATAAAGATCTCTTCATAAAGAGACTTGATGAAAATCTTTACAGGGCGAGGAATCCTGTCTTGAACATCATTTTTATTTTTTCAAAATGGTGTTGCAATTTTAACTTGTATTTGATGTGTATAATTCGCATTTGAAAGGTTTGCCTTTTCATTTCGTTAATTCATATTGTTCTCAGTGTGTAAAGGCCTTCAAAAAAAATTCTATTTATAAATAATTTTTTCAACCCATCAACTAACCAACCAACCATTCAGTAAACAACAAGCACAACATTATCAAAGACAATGTGGCACATCCTACTCTGGACCTGTGTTACTAGAACGGAATCCAATCACTTTATACACACTAGAAAAAGTTTATGATATTGTGAAAAGTATGTGCAATTCTTCTTGGAATGAATTTTTGCATTCAGTCTTTTTTAGAGAGAATACTTTGAACAACTCTATAATAAGCCCTTTAATCTAAGAACACCGGTTGTGGTGAGACATTCTAAGAACTAGAATGAGGTTTCCAGAGATACACCAAAGTAGATTAAAACGAAATCAAAAGCTAACTAAGTTTTCATGCTAACACAGTCAAACAAAAGTGAAGCCAGTTTAAATCACCCTTTCTTTTTACTGGAAATGCCACAAATTCCATTGGCTTTAGAACAGGTTTCATGTATACCTGAACACTTTTAGTAATATCTTAGAGTAATATCTTCATAATAAAATTATTCCGCTGGTGCTGTATGTGTGTGTGGCACTTGTAGCCTAGAATAATTGCCTCTGTGTGCCCACTTGTGACCTTATTCATCTCCATCTGCTCATAGTTTCCTACAAGGCAGTATTATTAGACTTTAGTGTTACAATAACTTTTTGCAAAGGCAGCTCCTTTGGGACGTGGATGCTTACTCCTTAAATCAGGATCCCCCTTAAAGGGACACTCCACTTTTTTATATATAGGCTTACTCTCCACACCCCCTTGAGATAAGTACTATTTTATGATTTTGTAATATTTGAGTCGTTCTTCTGATCTGATGATTGCATTATCAGCATACCTTGGCATAGATCATTGAATCTTCAAGTATTCAATTTAATTATTTTTACTCTAGCTTGTTAAGGTTGTTTTAGTGTTACTTTCACAGGGGAATCTAATATGGGCAACCACCTACCATATCCCTGCCAAACTGCAATGACAATCATGTGACTTACAATATGAAATGCCTCAATCTTTCTACACTACCAAAAACACAACCAGCAAATACTGATTTAAATTATGGACATGAAAGACTGCAGAGCACAGAGTGCAAATCAAATAATTTCTCTGTGGTTTTATAGATAACCAGGCATGTTTTGTACATTTAGGCATGTTCATATGATCTCTACCCCACTGAGACAAAACGGCTCTTAGACGCTCGACATTCAGCTAACAATCATTAGACTGATTCACTGGAATGGACTGTGGAAAATTGTTACCTAATCCCAGTGCCAACTGATGCACGTGGTGCTGACCCACACAGCAAGTGACTGGAAACTAATGAGTACTTTCTAAAGCCATGGCTCAGATGGAAATGTTTTGATCTGTGTCCATGTGTGGGCCTCTACCTTATTCTGCCCACGAAATCTTTAATGTGGAACTGAAAGAAATGGTGCATGAGATCAGCATAACATTTAGTAGACATGAGGCCATTAGAGAGCTGGATATACAATGATTCTGGTGGATATACACATTAAATAGATTCAATGATCTAACACTGTAGAATATTCTGATGTTGGGTGTCGTCCCTATCCAAAATTGGGCTTCGGAGAAGAAAATAAATTCCAATCAGGACTTTTATGCTATTTTTGGTGGAAAGCCTGACCCGATACCAAGTCTCTGGATTGTCATAGATGTACCATTTTAAATTAATTTCTTTCCTTCTCTTCTATGGAATCCAATTCAATGTGTTCATTGCACAATGATGCAGACTTGACCTGAAATGTGAGGCCAGAAGAAATTAAATGACCATTTCAGTTATACTCATGACATTCCTGCTGAGTTGTTTAAATGATCTAAAAAACACAGTGTCTCATTTACTCTAGCACCAAGACTTTCTTCCTTGGATAAGTGTAGTAGCATACTGGAATTTCATTAAGGAAGAAAATGAGTGCAGACTTTGTCTATGATCATGTTGGGGCGGGAATGTGTTTGGGTTGTTATATCGTGGGAAGCAGAGACGTGAGCTCATTGATGCCTCTATGTAAAAAAAAAAAAAAATTGTATGCAGGCCAATCCTATTCTCCGTCCCAGCAATAACTAAGCTGATCTCGCCCCCTCTCTCTTCCCACAAGCATCTCCAGCATCACATTCTGTCCCACCACATATTCCTCGGCATACTGCAATGCCATTCTTGAGGTGTCCCACTGTTCTCCACAAACCAAGGAATGGACCCGCTGTTCTCCAATGCTCTAAATACTCTCTAGCCTTTGGGTGTCTTCTTGATGGAATTTCAGAATCATCTGTTGGATCATTCACCTTATTATAAATTGTAAGCTGTATGAGAGAAACAAATTGAACAGAGAAGCTTGGACCAATCACCAAGAGATTGTTTGTGTCCCATAAGTTGAGATGATGAAAGATGGATCTGGGAAAAGTGATGCTTCCTTATGTACATGAAAGATTTACAGTGTGATATCAACTTGGGGAGCAATTGAACTTCAGTACGATTGCACAAGAGTAGACTGGGAAAACAACATGAAATATATCCACATTAGACTATTCTCTCGAAAAACAGCACCAGTTATGCGGGTCTGTTCCAGGATTGTGTGTCATGTATACCAGCTGCTGCTGTTTTTTCAGTGGCATTGTATGTACTGTTGGTGTGTGAGTAAGAGAGAGAGAGAGAGAGAGAGAGAGAGGGGGGGGGGGGGTCAATCATGGGCAAAAGGCCACATGATGTGATCAATGGGATTCTGTGTTTACAGTCAACTTGTTTTCCAGTAAAGCACATGCTTTGAAGCATCATTCATCCCTCTCTTCTGGGCAGTGAACAAATCCTCCCTTGCTCATCATCATCATCATAATTAAGCTGAGTCATTGGTGATGCTAAAAAGATCATACAAAGTCTGTTCTTGATGAATGTTCTAGTAAATAGTTCCTTGGCAGGGATGGATTGAAACAAAAGTTTCAAGCAACAATAAATTATCTCCGCTTACTTTGAGCACATTATTCAGTTCTCCCAAATGTATTGCAAAGAGTATGAAGGAAATCAGGATTTGAATCATGTTGAAAGCAATGATGATAGAATTACTTAAAGGCATTGTTTAGTCCAAACAGAGACCATTGTAATTATGTAATCCATCTTGTGATTTCAAACCCAAGAGAATCACTGAAATAGTTTATACAGAATATGAAAATAAAGAGACATCGAAGCCATAGCTGCTTTTTATAACGTGCTTACATTTTACTCTTACTATTACCATTGACAAAAGTCTTGAATAATAACCAGTACCAGTTTATTGCAGTATTGACAAGGTATAGAATTTGAACAATGCTTAAAGTGATAACCCAAAAGGAAGCCGGAGCCAGGCCAGTGCTGATTAGTAACAGGATTTTAGGAGCATTTGTGAGTAAAGAGGTGTGTATAGTGGTACCTCGAGAAACAAAATTAATCCATTCCAGGGTGGCTTTCGTATCGCGAAGCAAGTTTTACATTTTAAATGACTAATCTGTGCAAAGGCTCTCAGAAACAACAGTATAAGTTGATAAAAAATGGAAAACCAGAGAAAAATCAAGTAATATTTCTTCAATCCTTACATCTACACATTGTTAATGTAATAAATGATAATAAAACACAAGCAAAATACGTAATATGTGCACAAATGTGAAATCTTACCTTGAGAGTGAGGCGATGTGTTGGAGGAGGTGGAACGGATGGCAGAAAACATTACGGCACCACGTATGAAAGTTAACTTTCTCAAGATATTTCACGAAATACGAACACCAACACAGTTTCAAGCTCAAGCGTAAACAGTACCGAGTTTACTGGAGAGAGCGCTTCTCAGAGTTTCTCCTTTCGTATCTCAAACATTTTGTAAGCATTTGTATCTCTGGGTACCACTGTATCTCTTTTTGGATTGCCAGAGACTGATCCCTCTTTAGTAGGAGCCTCTTTCAGAAGCACGGAGGACTGTTGAAGATTGATGGAGTGTGAGTAAAGCAGGGTTTGGAATTTACAAGAATCGAGAGGCAAGTATTCATGGTGCAAGATCATTGGAGAAAGGAGAATAAGTTTTCCAGGTGAGCATTCAAAAGAAAAAATCAGTGTTTGAGTGAATGGTAGGCCAGACAAGCAGGAAGTGAAGTAGTTAGGCTTACAAAGGGAGGCAAGTGAGTGTAGTATTGTGATGGGATTGCTCTTGGAGCTGGATTACTGACAACCGTATTGGTCTTTGATGCCATTTAAAGGTCCACAAAACAATTCTATGTTAAGATATATAATAAGATATAGAGTTACAGTTTAACCAAATATAGCATAGCATCAATTGTTGCTCAGTTCAGAGATGTGTTGAAACATTGCATGGCTCAAAGTTGGTGGAATCAAGCTCATGAAACTGGGGTTCACAATAATGAATCTGGAAGTTCATGTGAGTTGAGAAACAAATGAGTTGAGTCAAACTGGTGACTAAATTATAGCCGGCGCAAATGCACATGTCCCATTCAAATCATATTGTTTATGCTTGCAGTCACAGGTAACTTGCGTATTTAACTATAGATTTATGGTTGACCCTAGAGGTACGTGCATCATCTGGGCTATCACACTTGATGTGCACCACATAACATTGAGCCTTTAAAATGAGGTTGTTTTATGAACACATAGGCCGACCCTCAAATCTACACTCAAAGAAATTTGCTTCGGTAGTACGTGACTAGATTATTAAACTTCCATTTGCTAATGGCACATTAATATAATTGCCCCCCTGCCGTGAGCCAGATTAGCAGGTTTCCATGCTAAGTACGGTCTTTCTAGAACTGTTTGCTAACCTGTCCTAAGTTTTGGTGTCAATGAAAAATACAACAAAGTGTAATTTTTTTCAGGTCTCTCGTGTTCCAAAGCATCCTGTATCAAGGAAGTGCATACTCTGTTTACAGGAAGCTTGGCCCTGAGGTTGTCAACTTAGACACATTTGATGTATTGTGTGTAACACCATCTTAATCCCTAGCTAGATAAATTTTTAATGGTCTGGTTTTTGCAATAAGGGAGGATGTATTTACAACAGTCATGGAGCTGTTAAATTATGCATGATCACCAATGATAAACATCAGTTTTTGTTTCATGAATGAACGGTCATCTCATTTCATGGTCCCGCCCAGAAGGAAATTTTGATGTTTTGATCAAGATAAACATCAGATATATGAATACATCAAATAGGCACCCACTTTGTGAGTAAACATGTCGGGAATGACGATGAAGTTCAAGACGTTGAACTCCAGTTGTTATTATTACTCTCATTATCTCATTGGTCCTCACTTAATGCTGTCTTTTAGATGGTGATCTAGAGAGAAATAGCTCTTTAGGCGGTCAGTTAATGAATCCTGTTGGTAAGAGTAACCGGGTAATGGAAATGTGGAAAAAAGAGCAATCAATAATTAGGACAAAGCAGGATATTGAATAATTGAATCGTTCATTCGTGATATAAAGGCCTTGCTACAAAAGACTGAATGGATATTTGGTTTCAAAGGGACCATTATGGTTTTGTTGGAAGGGCAGCTATTCTGACATACTGCACCTATTGAACAAGAACAATGATGAAATTGCTTGAGATGTAACCAAAAACTTGTAACACATTGATGACTTAGTAATTTGAATTACTGATAATTAGCTTCTTTTTTTTAGAATGTTTAGTTTTGTGTTTTAAAAACTCTTAAAAAGGCTTTTTTTGCACAGGTTTTATATATGTCAATATTGTCAGAGTTATGGTATCTCTGGTAATTGGAAACACGATGAAGTGTGACCCTGTTTGAAGTGATGACTCTGCTTCTGTTTGGCCTTTTGATTTGAAACTGCCACACTACTCATCAGATATACTCCCCTAAACATAGATCCCATCTGGGTTACATCACTAATGTGACCTCTTTGGTTCTGGTTGCACCACTTCAAGAGCGGTTTAAATTTGTCTCTCTTACATGGGTGGTTGACATGGCAACATGAATGACAACACCAGAAATCACTAGCTACTGGTCAAGATTCTAAGGTCAGCAATGTCTTTAGCAACAGATTATGTTTTATTAACAAGAGGTTAATATCATTTAATCTAATGAGTGAGTGTGTTTACATGCAGATTAGTGAGCTGATTGTTATCGTTTGATTGTCAAACCACAGAATATGTGTGGGGTTTTATTTTATCCCTAGACCCTTAGTCACTTTACATTTTAACTCAGCATTTCAGACATTTTATTCACGCGGCTGACTGTTTGTGCACATAATGTACAGCATATATGGAATTAAACAGCTTGAAACTTTAGCTTTGTTTCCAATAGTCATCTGTGAGTTCTTAAGTATTACCGGTTTCACAGTACATTGCCAAGAAAAACATTAAGCATATTCCAGTATTATAGTCAAGGACATCAATAGTGTCACTCCAATGCTGTGTTTATTAAATAGTCAATGCCTATTGTCATAGATTGAATCATTACCAGATGCTTATCCAAAGCGACTTACATTAAAGGAATCATTTAAGGCCAATATACACCAAACTGAATTTTTGACACCAACAGTAGCCCCCACATCTGACCGAACAAGTGGTGCCAACAGTTTCACTCTGGCTTATTGGATCCGTTGTTACAAGGAGAAATACCAATAAAAGCTGACTATTTTGATGACATGAGTAGGATGTAAAAAGAGCCACTCTGTGTTGCTTATCTCACATTTTCATAGCGTTTCACATTTCTTTGTACAGGAAACAGGAAAGAAATGGCGCCGCGAATGCACTCTTTTCGCCACATTTTTGTCAAACAGCTCCCTGTGATCAGCCACCAAGAGTATAAACCACTTGACACTCATGTTTTTTTCCAATGTGTTTTTCGATTTCTTCTCAGTCATCGTCGTATTCCTTTTTGTTTCCCCATGTGGGGCAAAGTGCATCTGTAGTTCCGCAAACACAATCAACAAGCAAGGACCGTCATTTCATCAATATTTGCTTGACCCAGACAAAGCGAAGCCGAATCTGAATTCGCATGGGTGTGTAGAGACCTTTATCTTGGATTCAAACCCACAGCCTCTGCATTGTAAATGCTATGCTCCACTGCCTAAACCACAGAAAATTCCTACAAAGATAAAAAACATTGCTGCACTGTGAAAAAATAAGAACACACGGTTTTCTGCAAAGCCGGTAAACATATTTGCATGTAAGTGGGCAAAAAAACTGTTTATATAATAATCAAATTTGTACCAGTAACGTGCTTCTGGACCTGAAACCCTTTCCTTTCCACACCATGCTGCTATGTCTTGGCTAGCCATAGGATGCAGAGAACTGACATTTCAATTCCTTTTTAATGTGCTTATCATATCATATTCGTAGGTGGAATATGCAAATTTTTATGCTCATAATGTAACCTTACTTTTGTATTGCCATAATTGCATATTCTTAAAAATGTACCAACCTTAAAGGCAAAAATGACTAAACCCAGCTAAAGAGGATGAAAGTTATGTTAGACTTCACTGCTGCTGGGAATGAAACCAAGAAGGCGTAGGCTCACGAAACACCGAAATTCCCCTTCTGACTTTACAGTGACGTTGAGCCTCAGCTATTTAACCAACCATTGTGTGTCTGCTTTCTGACAGCATACTGAAAATATTTCTATCCCCTTCAGTTTCTTTTGCCCATTCTTTACTCAACTTTTTCAGCCTTGGGAAAGGGATTGGATTGCCAATATCAGGAGCTAGGAACCTGAGATGTGCAGATAATTCCAATGCAGTATGTTTTAATGCTACCTTAAACTTCTCTATAGTTTCTATATTCGCCTTTCCCCTTCAGACCAGGCAATCCTTCCTTGATTGTTCCCAAAGAATGACACCAAGTGGCAGAAAAGGGAAGAAAAATGAGAGAGAATATTGTGCACTATCTACAGCTAGATACTATTTGGGAAGAGTTATCGGTTGCAGAAGGTTCGTTAGAGAAGTAAAATTCCTAGCTCAGAAAAAAAAAATTTATTCACGCATATGACAGTTTTTGCCTCCATCAGGTGCATTCGAAAGATGAGGGCGAATGTTGGCTAGCTTCATTATGATGAGCAGACGCTTCAGCTGTCAGCATTTTAACACCTCAGCCAGATGAGCACCACCATCCCGTCTGCTCGCTTGCAGTGATGCTGGAACCTATCGTGCTGCATACAAGTCACCCGTGCATGTTCTTCCCCACGCTGCTGCATGTCAGCACATCGTTGCCTGCTCAGGGATTTCACCTCATGCAAATGACTGCACGTCCATGTAATGACTCAGAGTCTCCACTCAAACCCCTACACCCAAAGAAAATACATCTGTACCGCAAATGTCTATTAACCTCTGGTCTACAGGGTTTTTTTGATTGTTTAGAGTGAAATGCACGTGTGAAAGTAAACAACGGAGGACAGAACGCCTGAAGCCTGGGATAACGTGCTCAAAACAGATAGACTTAGCTGCTTATTTTTTACTGTATTATTTGTGTTAATCACTTATGATGGACTTTGCAAATGATGCTAAGATCACCAACAATTCCCAATTTGACCACGAGCTGCTATGATAACTCATAATGCCCCGTGTAAGTGAGTACAGTGGCTGGATACATTTAAAAAACATGTTGTTTGAGTCCGGATCAGATTCGATCATGCTCTCACCACATAGAGTTCGTTTGGATCCTTACTGAGACCACCACCTCGACCGCTTTTGGTCAGATTTTTAGTTCAAAAGTTGCTGCCAGCATAAATAGATCGAACTAAATGGGAAAACAAACTGCATTTCAAATGACGTGAACTAAACAAGTCAGGTTAAAAAAAAAAAAAAAAAAAAAAAACTCTTAAACTGTGTTTTGAGCATGCAAAACTCTTAAGAGTGAAAATTTACAAATTGTGCATTAAACCTCTCAAATTTGTTAGTTGATTTAAGTGTTGGATCTGTTTTGAAAAGTATTTTGTTTCTGGAGTAAAGGCCGATACACACAGATCTGAATTTTGGTTGCGAAGTTTCATGTGGCAACGCATCTCGAACTAAAACCACGCCAATGGGACATCATACATCGGATCAAATGAGAGATGCCAACAAAAATGAATTTTTGAAGTACCAAATCAGATCTGTTTTTCACTAAGAGAATGACCAATTAAACCTGGCTCTTTCGATGATGTATAAGAGCTGCTCTATGGTGCTCATGCACCATTTTTATGGTGACTTCTTAAAGGAAAGAGGAAAGAAATTCTTCACATTTTTGTCCAACAGCTCCCTGAGGTCAGCCACCAACAGTATAAACTGTTCAACATCCAGGATTTGTGTTCTTTGATTTCTTTTCTGTTGTCGTCATCGTCTTCTTCCTGTTCTTCTTTTCTATTTTCCTCTTTTTCCTTCTGTGTGGCACAGAGAGCATCTGTTGTACTGCAAACGCCATCTTTAGGCAGGGGGTGTCATTGCATCCCTATTTCCTCAACCCGGACAAATAGCATCCTGCTGAGAAGCCATCCGAATATTTGTGCGAATCTCAATTCAGACCAGTGTGTTGAGGCCTTAAACATGGATGTTGATCCAATTACTTCTTCTTTTGGAATGAATTATGGTATGGTTTGTTGAATCAACAAAGGCACGTCGCTGATTAACTCCCAACACATTAACCAACAATGGCTTAATTACAATGTTAATTCAAACAGATTAACCAAATGGAAGACATTTTATTAATTCTAGTGAGATGCTGCTTAATTCCAAGCAGAAACTGAACTCTTTCTTCTTAGGTCAACACAATAAACCAGACATAACATCCCTATAAACACATTGCAGTTACTCTATAGCCCCATTCTCACTTTCCCATTTAAACAAAGCCTTGTGTATAGGAGAGCCCTCCTCTCTTTGTTGTCTTTCCTGCATGATCCTAAATACTCATGTCGCTTCCCTGCTGGAGCCTGTATTGGTTTTCTCTTGTTTGTTTCCATGTCATCAAAATGCTATATATCTCATACCCTATCCGACACTTATCTGTTTGATTAAGTACTTGCTTCATTGTGTTTATCTGACACTCAGAATTGCCCAAATGTTGTGGGTATTTCCTCACTGTTGAACAGCCTTTATTAAAAATGAATCACAGTTGCAAGCATTTATGTATTGGTGTTTCATATAGTGTTCTGTTGGCCTTATGTCACCTGTTGGATTTTCCATGTTGTCATAGGTGGTTTTTGTTTAGTGTTCTAGGTTCTGATAAGAGGAAGGGCCATATTAATGAGAGGAAAAAATCCAGAGATACAGTAGCAGAACTTTTCCTTGTATGATTGCCTACTGCCACCAGACAAACAATACTGAAGAAGGAAGTCCCTGCTGTTGAATTTGGTTTGGGGTTGGTGAGGGATATTTCAGTGATATTGAATGCATTTTGTGAGGAGCTCATCTGTCTGTTAAGCCCAAGTTAGTATTTCAGCCAGTCTTACCTCGTTTCAAGTTGACATTGCCCAAGCTTCATCCACCTTCCTCTCCAGAACCCCTCATGCCAAACATTGGCTGGAGTGTGAAAGACGAAGGCATTGATGTTATGGCCTGGACCTGAATCCAAATGAGCACATCTGGGACATCATGTTTCACTATAGACTATCTAGGAGCTGGCAGGTGCTATAGTCCAGGTCTGGGAGGATATCCTTCAAGGGATCATCCACCACCTCATCAGGGAGGCCATTCAGGCATATGGAGGCCACACACACTACTGAACCTAATTTATATTCTGAGTGTGACTTCAAATCCTATGTTTTAGTTTGTTTGGTCATTTTTGTTTGATTTTTGTTTGAATGCAATTTCTATTAATTTCTATTAACGCATATCTATTTTTTTTATATTGCCATCGTGATAAATTGATGAAAATATAGTTTTCCATACCAGATTGAACATCCAAGGTTTAGGTCTAGTATGAAAAGACCATTTTCAACTAGAAACCTAAAAAACATTGTCGCTATGGATGAAATGTTGTATGATCAGTTGCATATTTAGGACTTAACTGTCACTGGTGCAAAGTAATGACTCGAAAAGACAAATCTTTTCAGAGAGTTTAAAAAGCAACACAATGTCCAAATTATTTTTCATAAAAGATTTACTAAATCGGATTCTTAAGCCATCTGCGATACTAAACCAAATACAAATAAATCATATATTACTTTATATTTATTCTGTTTTTAATTAAAAATGGCAAAAAGCTGCATTTTGATTGGTCAGACAAGTTGAAGTCACATCCAAGATCTGAAATATAGGTCTACAACTTAATAAAATAAATGCAGACTTTTATCTGTGAAATTCCACTGTCGATGTTATTATTAGAAAATACTTTTTTAATCTTTAATGAAGCAAGATATTTTCTTTATAAAAGACGAAAATTTAATCAAACACACAATCTTTGGCTTGTAGAAATTTCAGCAGTCAAATTCTGCCTTTTCTTTGTTAAATTTACTGTGAACCTAATTCGACATTGAGATTGTTATGTCTATTGTAATATTTCAAATAACTTATGGAAGTTTACTATTGCGAATGTTACCAATCTGCCACCAAACTGCACTGTTTACCATCTGTGCTGTTGTCAGTTTTGCTTGGTGCAGATAATTGTGCTCTACCTCATGCCTGACATCTGTCTTTGTTCTTTCATGGCTTTTCTGTTTACTTTGTATGTGTCTTAAAATTTCTGGGAAAATGAAGTTTGTCTCGTTCACATGAGGAGAATTCTAGATAACTCACACAGCTAAATAAAACAACTGAAACAATGCCTTTGGAGGAATCACAGATAAGTTAACTTTGGTTCTCCAGTCATACAATGCAATTTTACTTGGTGTTTCATTATGAATAAAACAGAATTCCTGAAATAATGTTTAACCATGTATGTGGCAGACAATAAATGAGTGCTCTTTTACAATTCATAACACTTATTTGTATGCAATCCTTTAGTTTTCAAATAATGGCAATGTTCTTATGTGTATTTGACAATTGAGATGTTTTAATTAAGTCCAGCACTGTTCCACCTCAACAGAGCATAATCAACCAACTTCCAACCTGAGCTTAAATGGAGATGTGATTGTTAATTAGTTACAATGGGCAGTTTTTAGACAGTTAAACACCATCATTAAGCGAACAGAGTGTTGGTAAGTGTCGCCACTTCACACAGTTGGGTTGGACCAATAGTTGCTGCAGGGGCCCCTTTCAGCGGTCAGGTCTTCAGGGTGCCACATCACACAAACTGGATCAGACGGAGAATTAGAGAACATAGAATCACTAGTGCACGTGTGTACAGCATAGTCTTCTCTTTGAAGTGAAAGCCATGAGGCCTGTGATCTGAATCCCAGTGTACCTCACTCCTTACAAACCCCCGCTGGCCCAGAGGAGTGCTGGGAAAATATAGGAAATGTTTTGTCCTGGATAACCAGCTTGAAATGGATGGAGTGTTTTCACTTGGGTCTTCTCACAGTGGAACTAGTTTTCAAGCAACACGTGAAGAGCATCGATGCTAGGAGGAACTAGCAGCACCATTTATTTCTCTTCAACTGATTCAAAACCTGAAGCATTTTGGCAAACACAAGCACGATCAGCTTTGCAAAGGATACAGCAACTCTCATATACAAACAGAAACTATTTTGCAAAAACAAGTCATTTTGTGTATATGCACAGCGCTGTTGACAAACAAATCTTAATATTTTCAGTAATAGGTGTAAAACTATTCAGTTCGATGCAGCCCCATTCGTGAGAAAATCAAACTGGATACATTTGTGAGAAAACCCTGGGTGTTGAATGGTAGCAGATGAAAAAACCACCACCAAAAAGTTGACAAAATATAAACAATACATTATTTTTAATAATTCAGAAACTGAGATTAAATTTTAAACTATAGCCAGGCTATATTTATTTTAATTTATATATTTACAACAATAAGCAATGAAAAATTCTGCTTCTTGTCATTGAATTGGAGTTTACTGTTGTGTCTAATATAAATATAAATATAAATATAAATATGCCTGCGCTTTTCACAGATATTGTCAGATATGTGTGTCTGGCTGTCATGCTTTCTTACGAGGTCTTTAGCCTTCACGTTGCCAATTATGAGCCTATGTCCCACAGTCATTAAGCTACATCATACCACTTTCTCCTGGGTGTTAAATGCACTGCAGTACATCTTGTCATTTAAAAAATGTTTTAATGCTGTCGTTATTTTGGTGAAAATAACCAAATAATATAAGGGGTGAATTTGAAATAACAGTAACAAGTATTCTGTAGTGTAATAAAGTTTTGAAGTAACTTGCGCAAAACTCGTTAGAAAATCCAGTTGATCACATTTGTGAGAAAACCTGGATGAATGCATTTGTGAGAAAATGCACCTGAATAGATCCTGATCCACAGATAGAATCCTTTTCCAGACAGCTTTCCTAGCATATTTGCTCTCGATACTAGCCAGTTCTGGATAGTGAAACGGATTATTCTGTTGATATTGAAATATTAGTTACTCCAGTGTGTTAAACAAGTAATGGAGGGCTCTGAAACTAACAGAACATATTGCACCCTGACCATGAACACACACTAAACACACACTAAACACATTGAGTTTGAACCATTATATGAGCACATACATCAGGATCATTTAGCCATTGTGCTTTCAAAACTCTTCCAATATAACAATCATTGTTCTCTTTTAAGTTGCAATAGATTTATGACCAGATTTGGGATAAAACGTGAATGATGAAACCTGCTCCAGGCACTGTATATTCAGTAATTTGATAACGAATATCTGGTAGAGAGAGAATATGTAAAGGAGAGAGAGAAGTGCATGAGGAGGTGGGGGGCATGAATAATGCTGTTAAATATAGGAAGCTGGAGCCTGGAGACATAGCCTTGTCTCAGTGCAATGTCAGTTTAATGGAGAGCGTAGTTTTTTCTTCTGGTTCTCGTTCTCTCTTCTGTTTTGATGCATTAGATTTCAAGGTCAAAGCTGTGCATTAACGTCAACTTGAAAACGCGTGTTACTCCCTCTATTTTCCTAAAGCATTACATCTTGAATTGTTTCACCATTTTTTAAATCAGACCGAAGATTTAAACTCTGATGCTGGATATTTCAGGGAGATGCAACAAGAACAAACATTCAGCAAAGATTGCAGTACTGATTTGAGGATCATTGGTGGAAAGGTGAGGTTTATCTTTCGCTTAAAGTTTATCAGAAATGAATTTAGCAAACCTTGCCCAATTCAAAGCTTAGCTGGATTTGACCTTATGGCCATACACTCCATGAAGCCTGCGCTTCGGTCAAGCCATTTCAGCAGAACCACTGTGCTTTGGCCTCTGTCTCAGCAGCTTTTAGTCTGTGTCTCCACTAGGTTTCACAGAAACAGGTTTTCCTTCTCTAAGTGGTTGCTATTCCCCCTGCTTAGAAGTTTGATCCGGTGATACTACAAAACACAAAACAGCAAGTGCTTGTTTTAGGGGAATGAGATGCGTTGGAAAATGATATCATACATAGCTCATTTATAATCTATATAAGTCAAATTCTGTGGCAGACAGAAGGTTCATCTCTGAAGTTATGGAGGATTTGTTTTCTACTGTGATGATTTATTAACTCTGCTGTTATGATTGAAACGTCTGACAAACATGGCTGATTCATATTCATGGGTCAGAGCGTCTGTGCGTGATTAATATGCGTTCCAATTAGAATAAATCTAGATCCTGCTGATGTGTATGTGTGAGTGAATATGTTCTTTGTTTTTCCCTCCATCTGCAGATTGTTTAAAGCCATAACAATGAAAATGTGACCTTCAATATTTTTCTCTTGTTTGCTTCTATTATTTCAATGGAGATTTGGGTGAATCATATCTAAACTAGTGCCATCAATCGATAAAAAAACTAATTAAACTCAAAATTTTTTGCAATTAATCGTGAATAATCACAAGGAAAAAACTGAAGCTTTTTGGATATGTAAATGTAAACTCAAGACTCAAATTAAATGTTGGCTTGAGAGCCATATTTATTGTAGTTTATTGATCACAAAAAAAATTTTGGAAAAAAAACCCTGAATAACATAAGACTTCTCCAAAGGACGAGGAATAAAATTAACACAATGAATGGACGACTAGGCTTTGTTCACAAATTCACTATAGTCACACAAAACTATAGCCAACATATATTCTACTATGGGGAAACAGACCAAGGCAGAAGTAAATACATTTGGAAAACTATGGAACTGCCGAAAAAGCAGCAATAAAAAGGCATTAATATAACAGACTGTGACACATCTAAAATTTCCTTTCTTGGTGTAATCCATAGTTCTTTGCATGGTGAACACATGGAGACAAAAAAGAACTGCAATCGTGGTTATTGCATTAATTTTTTTGTCAACATTTTCAAAGTCATTGCATATTATTTTGGACAAATCAGCTGTCATTGAGGAAATGAAAGGTCACGATCACTGATTTTCAAATGTGTTTTTTTAACCCTTGCAAGCATTTAAAAAAAAATGTTTAAAAAGAAATTATTATTTCTGGGCAAATTCCTAATCAATAAGCCACTAAGAGTCCCTGAGCGATGCACAGATTTTTATTATTATTATTTTAATAATGTAACAATAAGTTAGTTTTAATTCTACATGCATCCCTTTTTTGTTTTGTGAAATGGGTAAAGAAATATATGTAAGTGCTTTCCATGCCTAAATTAAAATGTCCATGTGGAAGTGTTATATTCAAGGGGTGCTGGGACAAAAAACACACTTAAAACAAATTAAAATATTTCAGTTCTTCTAAACATTTCTTTTGTCTGGTTTCATTAAAGCAAATGTATTGAACAAAATGTTTCGTTTTTCACAGATTTATTGATTTATCTTTTAAAATAGAATATATTATAGATATATTAGAATAGACAATGTTTTGACTAGTCACGTGGTTGCTTTAAATGAGCTAATTTTGCTGATGCAGATGCGCATTGATTGTCAAATTTATTGCACAGAAACAACCTGTCAAACTTGGGTGAGACAAATGTGGCCCTCCCTCGAATATCAAAAGTTGCATTTTTTTTTAAACCCGTGCAAAATAACTACACTGCTGGTGAACTGTTTACCACATTTATTATCAAAAGCAGCCTCTCTTATCTTCTGGTATTGAACTTTTTCACAATGTTCAGCCAAATAATGAAGGTTAATTATAGAAGACATTCAGTGCTACTCAATCCGCTCAAAATATCTTGAATACCTAGACGAGACTGTAAAAACTTCCGGCAGTAATCCCTCTACTGACCTCCAGTCGTCCTGTGTTTTTTTTTTGGGAGGGGGGAGTGGTGTACCAGCATGACAGCCACAGACACTGAATGATGTGTCTCTGAATGATGAATGGGGAAAGAAGCATTAGTGGTATGCTGACGGAAGAGGCTTAATCTAAAAATTTATGAGATCAGTTGTTATTGTTATTACAGAGGTTAAAACAATGTTCCTTAGCCACAAAACTTTTTATGGGCACATCATTTTGCACAAAATATCCGTCATCTCTAAATTCTGAGAATCTGATGACTCTATCTGATGTGATCTAATTATGGCTTGAGGACCGAAGATGCGTGGAACCCCATTGTAATTGCCCAGCACATTATTGTTTCGTAGCTATTGGTAATAAATTATTGAAATATATTACAATATTATTTGCCTCAGCCGGGGGAAAGACATTTTGAGGTTTGGTTATTCATTATTTCATTTGTATAAAAGCAATTTGTAACAATTCTTGCTTGATCACATCTTCTAAATAAGGATCGTTTGTAGTGTGTACTGAAAGGGCCGGAGGTCCTTTAGCCCTTTAATTGCTGCTTGCAGCGATTATTTATATTTGATCTTTATTTGAATAGTTGCGATTCAATTATAAATTATTTGTTTGAATTTCAAAGTACATATTTTTGCAATATTTTAGGCTTTTTAATCTCATTGTGATCTACAAAACAAGTACAAAAGACTCACGTCTCTGATATTCTTCTGGTGCTGACTTTATCGGAATTTAACTAGAATGCAGTGCAAAAGTGTTTAAAGAAGCACAAAACCCAAAAAGAAACGTACACCCTTTTGGTCATTTACCAATTCACAAATGCTGAACAATCAAATCTAATACATATTGTTTCTTTTTCTGAACCCTCTTCCGTTGGGTGCCAGAAATCAGTAAGAAACACATTTGTTCTAATGCTGACTCCACCTCCAAGAAATGACTCATTTGTTTAACCCTATTATGAATTTATGTCTATTCTAAAATTACAACTCGCCACCCAATATATGTTTTTTTTTGTTTTTTTTTTAGACTCTTACTGCCTTTGATTAGCATTAGAGGCCAAACTATGGTGCATTGGTATAAATGATGTGCCACTGCTGTATGCCACAGGAAGAACTGAAATAGGGATGGAGGGAAGGGGGTGGGGTTTTGGGAACTGATTTTCATCACCTTCATGATCCGTTGGCCCTCATTCATGCGTTTGCTACTTTTTGAGCAGATGATTAGCAAGTAAGATGAGTGATAATTTCTCATCAACTCCGTACCGCCAGAACCGGCTTGTGTATTTAAGGGCCTGCTTTTTGTAGGCCATTAACAAAGGCCTTGGGCAAACAGAGTCTGTTCAAACACAGGGCGGAAGCTCCCTTAATGAGGATGTTTACCTATATGGGTGAAAAAAAAGAAAGAGAGCAAATAGGGATGTGGACACGTGGGCATCAACACCTCCCAGCTATGTCCTGTCACCTCTACCGCCGCTGCGGCAGCCTGGGTCTCGTTTATGACCTTATCACATTGGCACAAGTGAAACATGCCTATGATGACATACCGTCCCATGCCAGGTGCCTGCGTTTGACATCTCCCCTGGCACTAATTCCTATGGCTCCTATTAGGATGTGTTGCGAGCTCATTGTTGCAGCTCTCTTTTAGTCATATCTGTCAGCTCTCTCCCTCTTTTTCCTCCTCTGTCTGAGGCAGGTGCTCATGTACACTGCATTGACAGAAAAAGGAGAGGGAATGAAGTAATTAGTAAGCAGCTGATAATAAGGATGTGGTTGGTAGGCATGGCTAGCAAACAAATTTTTAGTCTGATTCTGTGTCTGTTCAACACTTAAGTTACTCCATGGCTAATATTGGACACTTGCAGACTCATTTGGGATTTTCTGTAATGGCATGCAGCTAGAGGATGTGCACACCTGCTGTAGCTTCCTTGCGGGAGCAGATGGTATTAGATTTGAGTTCTCCCTTCTTTCATCCCTTTGTTTGGTTTGGTTTTGTCACTGTGTTAAGATGTTCGAAGGTTTTAGTAGGTTTAAAATATAAACTTGCATTTAAAAGTTTGCTCAATCTCACCACATAAATGGTTCGTTTCATGGAAGCACACCTTGTATCTGAATAGTAAATATATCAAAAGTGTAGGACTCAGAATTTGAAATTATATTCTGCCAGACCTTGGGAATTTTATTGGTCTATTTTGCTGGTCAATGGGGTTCAAATCATTAGGCCAGAACCCCTGAAGCAAATGGATAATAATATTTTATTTCAGGGGAACTTTCAGGGCTCTTAAGGACAAATACTGGCAAAATAAGAGATACAAATATATACACAATTACACATATACAGTAGGAAGTAAACAGAAGAAGCACAAAATAGAATGCCAAAATCACAAATAAGCAAGCCTAAGTAAAATGTGTTTTGGCTTTAAAATTCTAAAAATAAAAATGTTTTGTGTGCGCTGTAATGTACATACAATGAGATGTGAAACTTTATGCCAATTCAGCGAAACCATGATATCATTTTGACCACCTAATGCCGAAAATTTGAGTGATGGTTCAATAACAGATTTCGGGGGGAGTTGTCAGGGCCTGGAACCAGTTAAGCTCATGGACACTCCCTTTTATATAGCAAATCGACCACAGAACCTTGGAAGTCATCCATGGTGCCCCACCCTTCTGTTACACTTCGCGGAGGGGGGGTTAAATTATGGATCTCTATCTGTTTGGGTAGAGCTTGCGATTTGTAGCCACCTATTATGTCATCATGTTAGGCAGGTCCCGATAAAGAACTCATAAAATCAAATCTGAATGAATTTACTCGTCTCAGTTGGGTGCTGAGTCTTTAGAGAACACCTGGAAGAGCATGCAACCTTTTCTCATTTCTAATTTGGTTTGAACCAGGATCTTCTGTGTCATAGGTAGCTCTTTTTGTTTGATCAACTTGGCTACCATAAATCTGAAATCTTAAATAAAGTATAGTGCGTGGTTTTGTTTACAGTTTCTTTTTTTTTTCAAGAAGTCACTTCAAAAGCACTGAAAGGATATTTGAATTCAATGTAAAGGGTAAATTATAGTTCTCTGTCCAATCTGCAGCGTGGCCGAGTACACTTTCTAAATGCTAGTTGTTGGTTTGGGTGGCACCGACATCTATTTGCTGTTGATCCTCAGTTAATTAGCTGCAGAAGAACAGTTGTGGAGATGGTTATATTTCCATTCTGCTTTGATCCATTGCTCTGTGATTTGGTCAATCCCTGAGATGTTGTGAGATGCCCAGATAAGTGTGATGCTACACCAGAAATGCTGGTGCACCTACTGAGCACTGGTAAACACGGCCCTTGACACAGAAGTGTAAATAAGGCTTAATTTATGGGGTGCGGTGGTGTAGTCGGTAGAGATGTTACCTCAGACTCCTGAGGACTTTAGCTCAAATCCCACCAGCGGCAGGCATTCATATTTATGTGGTCTGATCCCATGGGTTTCTCTCTGGATCTTGAGATGATGATGTCCTGTGGAGAAAGAAATTGCTTTTTGTATGATTTATTTTTGTTGGTAACAATTACATCAAGGTAATATATTTATATATTTTTTTACATCCTTTGGACGATGAGGTTTGATGTCAGCAAAAGACCTTTGACTACATCACTTTTCATCTGTTAAGTAAAAATAAACTCTTGTATTGTGATAAGTAGAAAACAATTGAAGGATTGAAACAGCACACAAGTGTCTATTGTCTAGGAAACTAGTCTATTAACTAGAATAATTCATATGAATCATATTAGAGTCTAGGATTGGGCACTATCTGAATTTTGAGACCGTCAAACCACCTCCCCGGTTGCTGTATTTCCAAAAATAATAAAAAAGCCCCAAAGAGTTTGCGCGTTTCTGCCAAGAGATGGATTGATTAATTAACGAACGATGAAAAAACAATTAATTGAATATTGAATTAATAAATACAATGAGTTGTGTACAACTTCCCCTAAAAGCAACTTCACCTACAGTGCAAAACCAAAGCAGGAGAACAGTGCACGCACTGTTTTGGACAAGATGGCGACCATAGGCAGGTGCCAGTTGCTACGCTCACCTGAGGTTTAGGTCCAAAACATTGAGGGTCTTTCTTTTTTAATTTGGATCACTATTATAAATCAATACCCAACTGTGTGTGTCCCCACCTCTCTCTTTCTCTTCCATGTAGTGATTACCACGCTTACACCGTTTTAGGTATTAAATAAATAGCATTTGATATTTAATGTAGCAATGTTTTAATGGCGGTATAAAAATTGAGACTGATACGTTGCTTTTTTTTAGACCATAGTCCACATAGTACTACTGAGTGAAAGTTTTCTTTAAGAATAAGTTTATACAGTTTGACCTGTTTGTTTATTTCAGTAGTAGGTACATGGTATTCAACTGTTAATAAGGTTTTGGGTGTTTTTTTTTTTGTTTTGTTTTTTGTTGTTTTTGTCATTCCTCACACTCAGAGGGGGTTTCGAGTTTATGCATCCCAAACAAGGCACTCTCAAACCCACGTAGACATACTGTAAAAGCAACCCACATTCACACATTTACAAACACCTACTTGTTTACTCAAGGGGCAAATCTCTCACGAGCATTCACCAACAGCCTGGAGATGAAGAGAAATTGAAGCTGTTTGATTGCATCAGCAATGTTTTGTCATTAATTCTACTGAAGTTGCTTCCGAAAGGGACAGTCCCTCAATTTTTCTGAACTCTATTCACCTAAATCTGGGAAATAAACTAATTATTTTCTAAGAAATGGCCCCCGTAGACAAGAAGAGGCTGAACTGTGGCATTTCCTCGTACCAGATGCAGATTGAAAGGTTTTTTTGGTGTACAGATGCGTAAAAGACTGTTTTGTAAGTACACAGAGACTCTGTCTGTAGAAGGAAGCAGCTTTTATGTGTAGGAGGGATGAGACAGTGGAAGCCCTGGCACACAGACCTGAGTTTACACGCTCTTCTTCCTTTATTTCCCAATTTCCTCCTTCTCTTCCTCTGTGAGTGGGCTCTTGGGGAGCGGGGCTCAATGATGTGGATTTGAGCTGTCTTCTTTGTGTCTGCCCCCTCTTTCTCTCTATCTTCCGATGTGCTTCTCCTTGGGCTGGACGGTGTCCCGGTGGAATATGGTGGCGCAGATGTGAAGTGTCTGTTGAAAAGATATTTCAAATAACCCTGCAAAACCTTTAATTTCTCCATACATGGCAATTAAGCATGTTGCACATTACAACCTTTCCATCAGACACAGAAAGTGTGACCGTTTTATGGGATTTACAATCTTTTGGCAGAATTTGGGCTTTAAATAACGATTAATTTGGTAACGAATGAACCCATTTCTTAAAAACTCTATGTATTAATTTATATGGAGTAAACAATATTTGGGCTTTAATTCATCAAAACAATCTGTGTAAAATTACAATTTTTATAGATCATTTTATTAAATAAAGGCTATCTAAATGCATTAGGTGACTTATTTAAACCCATCCGGAAAAAATCAATTCAGGTCTTCCAACCACTCCCAGACCATGCAGGTATTGTATACTGTCCAGTAATGACATTTCCTACTAAATAGTCTACTAAATATTGTGTAGACATTCAAAGATTAGCTCTAGAATAATGCAAAGAGAGTTTAATTGAATGAGTTTTAATAACTAGTATTATTTAATAGCCAATATGCATAATAATGTCAGCCGTCATGCTAATTAAAGCATCAAGTAGATTAATCAAAGCATTACAAACCCGAGTTTAAGGCAAGCACCTGCTGGACTCTAGAATGATCGGGACTCGTTCTCTGTTGTAATGAATCAATCTGGTGCACAACTCCGAATGACTCTGGAAGAGGTGGAATCTTAATGACTAATGTTTCATAGGTTTTTATCCGGGCTAAGGATTAAGCCAATTGTTTCCCATTTGTGACTCTTTACTGAAATCTGTACTTGGTTCTGTAAAGCACCATCATTCCTTTGAACTTGCAAATGATTGTTGTGTGGACCAGATACAAATTGTTATTGGGTCTGACTTCACAAATGCTTTTGCAACATTGGTAAAAATTTGCAGAAAGACACTCATAAAACATGTGGAAAACCTTTCCAGATGATTGGAAGCTGTTGTTTTAGCTGCAAAACGTGGTTATTATCTTACCAATATCCAAAATTGCTTAATCACTGAGGATTTGATGTTGTTTTTAAATGCTAACTGTGTTTGAGTGAGTAACGATTGGATTTTGTTAGTATGTCCTTTATCTGTTTTTTTTTTTTGTTTTTACTGCTCTAAACTATGATCTAATAATTTATCTTTTAAATGCATGTGCCAATGCTTGATAACTTTTTTGTACAACCATAGCTACTTTTTTTTTATTTCATTACACAAAATTTCTGAGTAGTAAATTTTGTCTTTTTTTTTTACTGCAAAAATCTAAAACATTGACCGTTTTTATTTTGTTTTATAACAAAAAAAATAAAAATATCCATAATTCATAAATCCCCAGAAAAAAGAAAATACAAGGTCAAAACTGAAGTTGTTAAAGCTGTATAAAAAACAGGCAAACCTCTCCTTCAAATAACAGTGTATATTTTGTTCCAATGTGCTCTGTTTTGTGCCACAATTTTTTGAAAAATAAACTATAAAAGTGAGCCCTTATGACAGGTCTTCTATTTCTAAGAGTTATCCATTCTTTTCACACATAGATGGCACTTATGGTTTAGATTTGGAATCTGTAAAAAATTTTTAAAATCACTCATTTAATCTCATTTTAATATGAATTACCTTGCAAACTATGCATCATCACTCTTGTGATGTTTGTTTACAACACTAAATATCTAAACTAATAACTAATATCTAAATTAATAAACCTACACATTATATTTGAAGTCGAAATTAAACAATAGGTGAGTTGTGTTATTCCAACCTAATTCAAAACAGAAGCAGTAATGGGTACACACACACACACACACACACACACACACACGTATGTCTTCAGAGACTTCTTAGGGTTAAATGTGAATGCCTCTTCAATATAACTCTAAACCTATTAACAATGTTTTTATTGTCTCTTTTTCTTTAGGATGCCTTTGTGGAGCTCTACGGTCAGCAAAGAGGCTCCAAGTTTCATCCATTTTCATACTTGACGAAAGTGCTTGGATTAGCAGCGCTGGGCTTGGCTGGAGTGACCATCGGAGCCTTTTTCACTCAGAAGTGACCGACCGACCAGCCTCCATGCTGTTCTATCTCATTTTCTCTGTCTGTATCTACTTTTCAGTTTATCAAAGGATCTCTCAGCTCCACACTGACCTGTTAACTCCTGCAGCAGTGCCCTTCAAAGGCCTCCACTGTTCCGATGCCCCTCAATCCCTGGGAGCTGGCACTCATCCTCTCTGGAGTTAAGAAAAAGAATACAGAATGAGGGCACGCTGGAATACTTTTGACTATGAAGCTCGTCACTGCCATGTACAGACGCACTCACACAGAGATCAACACACACACACACACACACACACACACACACACAAACACACAATCTGTGTACAAATACAAAGAACGATTTATCTCCAAAGTTTTTTAAGCTCCCACAAGTACAAAAAGACTTTAAACATAAGAATGTGCTTTTTTTTACATTTTGATATCAGGTGTTTTGGCATATTGTAGCATGAATTTAGAAAAAGCAAGAGGAAAATAAGCAAGCTTTCCGGCGTGAATGTAAATAGCTTCTCCACTATCTGCATGTGTGGAGAATAGGACTCTTTCAGCTACCTTCTTATTGCATGATGGCATTTTGAACTCAGTCACCCACTCATTTGTGTTGATTCACGTGGGTTTTATTTTGTTTGTTTTTAGTTTTTTGTTTCTCTCCATTGGGTGGACCTCCGGAGATATCCAGTCAAACCAGCAGATGTTGACTGTTGCTCATTAAAAAGTTGCTCTTTGTTTCCCCCTTGTCTGTACCAAGAATGTGCTGACAACCAAACTGAACTGGCTATCGTGCAAACAAAACATCTCTCAGAAAGCTTCAGTTGACAAATCATGAAACTAGAAAAAAAACTAGAAGATTTACGGCTAATCCTTTTTGTAAATACTTTGGATTTCGACCAATTTTATGTGTTAAAGAGATGAAATCAGTTCCTTGCATTCCATTAGCTAAAACGTGTTTGACCTTTTTTTTAATAATACAAAAAAAGAGGAACAAAATTGAATGGACACCGACTCCAAAACATTTCATTTTTCTATTTAGGGAAGCCTCTGACTTTTTAAAATGTTACAGAAGTAACATGGATATGGAAGCAGGTTGATGTGAAGCATCTGCAGATTATTTATTTTGTGGGGGTATCATTAATAATGGTTTTGAGGGCGCCTTTGGTTTTCATAGACTTTTATTTACAGCGGATTAAATACGTTTTTGATTCCCTGTGGAATTTGTCATGTTTACCCACTATACACATCACACGTTGGAGGATTAAATTGTGTAATCACAGTTGCTTCCTTCTCACTAACTCTTTGACAGTTTTACTGTAGCCCATCCCCTCCTTGTGCAGGTCTACAGTTTTGTACCTAGTGTCCGGTTTATAGAAGATCAATTTACTGGTCGATGTTTTTAGTTACTAGTAGTAAAAGTCTAATTTAATTGAATAAATAGAAATTGATTATTGACCCGATTTTTATTTATTTTTTTGACAGGCTCACTGAAAATTTCAGATCTCTTCGTTCTTTGTGAGTGGGAAAACTTGAAAAATCTGCAGGGTTTCAAATAATTATTTGCTACAATAAATGAGTTTGAGTTGAAGAGAGCTGATCTTGGCTGAGGAACATGGCAACCCAGCCAGGTGTGTATGTGCACGTCTGTAGATGAAACGGGCAGGTGGCAGATTGGAACAGAGGTTCATTCAGAATGGTATGATAAGCATGCAGGCTGTCAAGGCTTTGAAGAAAGCGAATACATTGGCCTGGTCTATCACTTTTCCCTCATCACCCACCACTATGTTATCTTTCTGGCTTGGTAGATTGCAGAGGCCTTGTGATGCCCCCACAACCGAAGAAATTCAATCTGTCTGTTGTAACTTCTGCCCCCGAGTGAGCCTTCTAGTGCTGTTCCAGTGGGAGGCTTCATTTCTCTTTCTCTGGAAGATACGGAGACACCAGCTTGTCCTTTTGCCTTTTTTTGGCTCACTGGTACCAACTGAAGACAAACAATAGTTCATTGTCTTGGAGAATACATGACTTGTGTGTTTAAGTCAATTATTTATTTATAGTGTTGCATAATTACATTTTTGAAGTGAATGTGAAATTTAGTCCAATTGTTTAAAATTAAATTCACAAATTCATTTCAGTTTGGAATGCTGCCCATGTTCGTCGACGCAACGGTTTATCGAGTCTTATCATTTTTGTCACTTGCGGTAACTTTTTCAAACTAACCATTATAAAGGACCAATGAGGTGGGGCCAAGAATGCAACTGTATCCAGATCTTCTGCAAATGACTGAAGTTATTCATGCTACAAAATTACATCACACATGGCTTTACCATGATGGTAACTATCATGTCGCTAGTTAACCTATTACTTAATCCTGCCTCAAAAGGAGAGAATGGCCAATCATAACTGAGCATTGCGCAGCACTCAATGTTTAGGTTGAGGGAGTTTTGTATTTTTATTCGTTTTGTATTTTTGACAACAAAAAAGGCAAATTATTGAGCATAGAGTACTTTGAATATTGGAAATGATTAGCTGCAGAGTTAGTTTAGTCAGTTTAATCAAGATGGAGCTAAATGTCTGCTTAAGGAGTTGTATGGTGGTCCACATAGACAATTTAACCTCCATATCGACAATAATCTGATATTTCTAATTCATCACTAATCTGTCTCTAGCATTAGCGAGACACTAACGTCTATGTTGGCATTCCATGAAATTAATCCATTTTGTCTTTTCATAAACGTAATTTAATTTAATGAAGTATTAACATTGTTAAAGTAACTTATTTCAATCTGAACATTGTTAATCCTGGATGTTGGCTTTGTCGGCTTAAGTCATTTATATTTTGATTGTCAATGGAAAACCATGGCTTATTTATTTCTATTATTTACAATTTTTACATTGAAACTCTCAATTACATATTTAACCCTCAGACGGCTCTGCCCGGTGCGTGTGGCAATCACACTGGCTGTTTTGGATTAAGTAGAAATGACATGTGTTGTTTAATTTTTAATTCACATATAATGTGTAGGTTAAAAAAAGCTTATTAGCTTTGATATTTTTCGTTTTAATCAAATATTACAAGGGTTATGACAAATAATTTGCAAGGTACCAGGAATTCCAATAGCTTTTTTGTCTTCCAATTTCTACCTTGGTAGACAATAAAGCTATTCTTTTCTATTCCATAAAAATCGTCTTTCAATTTTATCTTACAGACCCCAAATCGGAGCCATCTAGTGGTTAAAAGAAGGGATAACTCTTGGAAGCACAATACCTGTGATATGGCTTTTGGTTTCACAATGGAAGAAAGTTTAGATTTTAGCAGTTAAAAAAAGAACAAAATTTAATACTTGTAATATTTGTGAAAAATTTCAAGTTTGTTCTGGAATTATTATGTAAAGTGATGAAAAAATATTTGTAAAAGAAAGGAGCTGGGATTATACAAAAAAAATAAGTCAAGGGTTGCCACAGAGTTTAAAGAT
Source organism: Danionella cerebrum (assembly GCA_007224835.1). Lineage (NCBI taxonomy): Eukaryota > Metazoa > Chordata > Actinopteri > Cypriniformes > Danionidae > Danionella > Danionella cerebrum. The sequence continues at coordinate 439,100 of SRMA01026999.1, forward strand.
AATTTATTAGGGCAAATTGTAAAGTTGTAAAAAATGCTCAAAAAGGCCCCAGACCTCTAGGGGTTAATTAAATATTTCTATGTGATCTGGTTCTTTATCTACTGAAAATGGTCCAAAACAGATTTTTGCTCCCATTGAAGAGTTCTTTCCAAATGTGCAACATTTACCACAAGGGGGCGGAGCTTAGTGATGGGTCAATTACACATTATGTCGAAAGGTGGTATGTTCCTAGAACAAACAAGAACTTGTTACATGACCAATGGGGCGAGGGCAAGAATGTGACCACGCCTGCTGTCAGCCAGTGACTGGCGCTATACATGCTATGCATAATTACATCAAATGCAACAGAATTTTTTTTGTTTTACAAACCATATATTAATGCGTGAGATCTTCACACAGAGCAAGTGAATTCCAGAAATGGAATTCAAAGAATCTTACATGTACCTTCAAGGCAAAAATGACTGGTGTGAACGAAATCTGCCTGTCTAACATGTCTTGTTTTTATTAGTAGTATTGTATTTTACGTTTGAAATCATATAAAGCATACTTCAGTATTTTATTCTTTAAACTATATGTGCATTACTCAAAACCTAGTTCATTTTAATCTCACTTTCATTCAGGTGGATCTTCAGGATCTTGGCTAGTTATCATCATGGCCCTCTCTGGAGTGTAGCGGTACACAAAAGCACTCTATATCTAACAGTGTACTATATTACTGCACCTCTCATCGGCTGCTACAGGACTGTGTCGGATTCTGTAATGCGAGTTTTGAGGCCTCACACTGTAAGATCATTTGAATATAGCTGCTAAAGATCTAGCAATGTAAGACGATAGCGTGCGGGGTTGAACTTCTCCCTGTTGCTGCTCAGTATCAAGCTGCTCATGGATGAACCAGCAGAAAACTGCCATTGCTGGAGCAGAACTAGTCCATCCACTCGTTAAACTCGCTTTCCTTCTGGTCAGGAGAAGCCGAGGGGTCTGTTAATAGATTCTATTGGAACTCTGGATATTGCGGGAATTAGAAACTTGTCAGAACATGGTGTATTGGGATTCAGGGAAAGAACTGGAGGGTTCCAATAACCAACTGTATTTATATAAATATGTGAACTCTGAATGTAACATAGCATCAGCTCTTAAACCCTCAGTTCATTCTTTTCATACATATGCAAAGACAAGCTTCTTTTTTAGCTCGCACTCTGTTTAATAAATGAGGAGTTTTCCTTCCTTCCTTTAGGATTGCAGAGAATTCTTTTAACCATTAAGCACCACATTTACATTTTGGGTGAATGTTATTTCCAGCTTTTCAGCTTAATTTGGGTTTTGATTTACGACGTGTTCCATATAAAATGCTGATCTTGACATTTCTTCTGAAATAAAACCCCCAAAATAATGGCCCTCGATTCTCAATATCTCTTTGTAAGAAATATATTCAACTTCCTGTTTGTATTTCTTTCGTTTAAATGACTTTTCTGCTTCCACATATATCATGTATCCATTGAAATGTAGCACAATAACCAGAGTTTATATTGTTTTCTGAATTCTCATTTTTCCACCATTCCACTGTTTGTGTTCATCTTGTGAACCCTCAGCGTGTAGCACTCAGTTTCTCGTTTCCTTGTTAATTTTCTCTGAGTTTAATTTACTCTCATAGCACTTGTGAATTTTAAACGTGTCAATATCGTTCTGTGTACGTGTCCATTTCATAAGCTAACAGTTATCTGTCCTAATTAAATAAACTTGCCTTATCAACTGAGAAGCGCTGTCGTGCTTTGCATCACTGAGTCGGAAACTTCAATATGCTGCTCGGGATTCTGTCATGTTCCACTGTTCTCCAAATTTCCAAATTGAAGGCAGCAAGGGAATCGCTTTTAACATCCCACAGAATAAGCAAGAGTTAGAAAAGGGATGGCAACGGTATCTCCCGGGATATGAGGATTCAACCAATCAACACAAGCCTTCTGTATATCCTTCTGTTTAACCTGGGGGTCTTTCTTGAGACACTGTTATTTAACATATGCTCAGCATAAAGCCACTCTTATGTTTACAGCACTCATTTGAATATTGCACCATCCCGACCCTGAGGCCGGATATGGGCACAAATTGAATTACAACTCAGAGGATTTGATGAAGTTATTGGGGGAATCTTAAGTAAAATGTACTCTATTATACAGTAAATTATTTTTTTGGCATGTCCATAACAACTAAATGGAAAGAGTGGAGTTTATTGCTAATACTGCAGCCAGCTAAATGTCTTTAAAAGGTGTAACACTTCTACAAACACAGAAATATGGTCATATTGTATTTTTTATATTAAAAGCATATAAGTAATGAATCACATTCTGTTCTAGAGACATTGGTAATTGTTCTCTGAATTAAAAGCCAATAGTAGTAGTTTTCAAAATTCGGAAGTATTTAAACTATGGTATTTGTTTTCATGCTCTCAGTTGCCACACTTTTTTAATACTTCGTCTTGACCTCTGGTTGGCAAGCATGAGCGTGACATGAGTGCCACCTTTACAGTCAGAGCATACGCGTACGTGCCTTTCTGACGGCCATGGTTTCAGAGCTTTGGCTAAAACACAGCCCGTTGTATATTACTTCTCTGAATTTGATTACTGGCACCGTAAATGATCTTTCTCAAAACATGTTGACAACAGTAAGTCTGCTCAGTTCAGTGTAGCTGTGTTATGACCTGGCTCAATGGCCATGACGAAAAGGGCAAAAACTAAATAAGTTACTTTTATTAAAAACTCTCAAATGTACAAACAAATGAAAGTGCCCATGTTTAATAACATAAAGAACGAGATAGTGAGATTCCACGCCCATGACAACGACTGTCTATGCCAGGATAGCGACAGCCAACATGGACCCAGCACCATACAGTAGGAACAGACACACAGCTCTGGATCTGGAAGGATTTATCTGATGGTGAAACTCTGTGTCCAGGTGTCCTCCATTAGGATAGTTGACAGCTCCACCTCAAACTGAAATATGAAATAAACTTACGAAAGGCTAGCACTAACATTCGTTCAGGAAAATGAACGTAAAACAAACTTGAGTAAATAATGTAATTTCTAAGGAAATCATTTTTAAAGTACAGCTTTTCCTCATAGATTTGCATTGGCTGGAAATCATTCTGCAGCCAGCCCCTTGGGGGAGCAGCTGCAGAAGTTTTGGTTCGAATTCTGAACCATTTTCAATTCTCAACATTCCCTCTCACTATCCAAGTCAAGTCAAGAAGCTTTTTATTGTCATTTTAACCATATAAGCTGATGCAGTACATAGTGAAATTAAACAACGTTTCTCCAAAACCACTGGTGCTACATGAAACAACATACAACACGACAGAGAACTAATGACTAACACTATACATAAGTGCATCGTGTGCAACCTAGTGCAAACAGTGCAATAATACAGTGCAAAAAACAGACAAGACAGTGCAGGACAAGATAACACGACTAGTAACTTAAAATAACCTAAACTGTAAACAGGGGTGTAATAGTGTCGAAGTGTGCAAAAAAGCAGAAATAGCAGCAGGATAAAAAACAAAACAGCATGTAAACAGTAAACATAGTACCAATAAATAATAAAAAAAGGTTGCGATGGAGATGAGGATGTGTGTGAGTTCAAATAATAATGAATGAATATGAGTCAGTTCAGTTCTTGGTGTTTAGAAGCCTGATGGCTTGTGGGAAACAACTTTTGCAGAGTCTGGTTGTGAGGGCCCGAATGCTCCGGAACCTCTTTCCTGACGGTAGGAGTGTGAACAGTGTGTGTGAGGGGTGTGTGGAGTCGTCCACAATGGAATTTGCTTTGCGGATGCAGCGAGTGGTGTAAATGTCCATGACAGAGGGAAGAGAGACTCCAATGATCTTCTCAGCCGTCCTCACTATCCTCTGTAGGATCCGAAAAGGTGCAGTTCCCAAACCAGGCAGTGATGGAGCTGCTCAGGATGCTCTCGATGGTCCCTCTGTAGAACATGGTCAGGATGGGTGGTGGTAGGTGGGCTTTCCTCAGCCGTCTCAGGAAGTAGAGACGCTGCTGGGCTTTTTTGCTGATGGAGCTGGTGTTGAGTGACCAGGTGAGATTCTTCGTCAGATGAACTCCAAGGAATTTGGTGTTCTCGACGATCTCCACGGAGGATCCATCGATGATCAGTGGAGAATGGTCACTCTTTGCTCTTCTAAAGTCAACAACCAACTCTTTTGTTTTGTCAACGTTTAGAGACAGGTTGTTGGCTTTACACCAGGGGGGTATTCCAGAAAGCAGGTTATGTGACATACCTGGGTATGTTTAAGGATAAGTTCGTGGATATCCTCAACTTTCGGTTCCAAAAACGGAGGTAACTTTCTGGGTATGTATGTAACCATAGCAACTGACTCTCTGAAGATAACCTGCTCGGGAGCAGGTTATGTTTCAGTGTAACTTCGTTTCAGAAGGTTGGTGAGCATGGCGTGCCCTTTTGATGAGGATCCTGTGGACGTAGAAGCACAAATTATACGAGGTTTTTTTTTCGTCGGGAGAGGGTTATAAGACTACGTATTGATGTGTTTGCATACCCTAATGAATATTTGAAAGAGCGTTATCGTTTTTCAAAAGATTCTTTAGTTTATTTAACACGTCTTTTATAACGCATATCGCGAATGTGACAAACCGCGGTTCTGCGCTTAGCACAGAAAACATTCTGTGCATAGCACTTAGGTGTTTTGCGTCTGGACATTTTTTGTACAGTGTGGGCGATTCAGAGCATGTGAGAAAGGCAACTGTGTAGAGCCGTTCGTACAGTATGTCTGGCACTTAAACAGTTCTTACCCAAGTTCTTATTAAAGACGAATTCCACAGAGTGGCAGGTTTGTCCTTTGTAGTAAAATCTATGACGCATATTTAATATTTAGTCATATTATGTATATCTATACATGTATTAATTATTTTCGTAGTGATATAACATATTCAAAAGGCTGTATAAGTCATACTTCATTATTTTGTATTATAATAAAACGGGAGCCAATACCAAATTTGTAATTTAATACACTCACGCATTTACTCTGTCCGTTATTTTTTGCCAAGCCAACTCTCTTGCTTTAGCTGATGCAGCTGTATTGCTTCTTTTTAATATTATTGGCTTAAACTCCTCATAAGCGTGCATTAAAACCTTCAACTCCGCCTCTGTGAAATACGCCGCTCTCTTTTTTTCGCTTTGACTTTCCATGGTGACTCGTGAAATCGGCGATCCATTGAAAATGCCTTTATATATGCACCGTGCACGCGCATTAACTCTGGGTAACCAGTTGGAGGTTGATTAAACTTACTCTTCTCAGGTGTTTTGGAACCGACATACTCATGGTATGCCTGTTTGGGGTAAATCAACCCAGAGGTTATGATTTATCATATGGTAAGTTAACCAAGCTTTCTGGAATACCCCCCAGGCTGTAAGATGATGCACCTCCTCTCTGTATGATGACTCGTTGTTCTTGCTGATGAGACCCACCACGGTCGTGTCATCTGCGAACTTGATGATATGATTCGAGCTGTGCATTGCTACACAGTCGTGAGTCAACAAGGTGAACAGCAGTGGGCTGAGTACACAGCCCTGGGGGGCTCCAGTGCTCAGCGTGGTGGTGCTGGAGATGCTGTTCCCGATCCGGACTGACTGAGGTCTCCCAGTCAGGAAATCCAGGATCCAATTACAGAGGGAGATGTTCAGACCCAGCAGGCTCAGCTTCATGATTAGGTGCTGAGGGATGATTGTGTTGAATGCTGAGCTGAAGTCAATGAACAGCATTCTTGCATAAGTGTCCTTGTTGTCCAGGTGGGTGAGGGTGAGGTGAAGGGTTGAGGTGATGGCATCGTCAGTTGAGCGGTTCGGACGATACGCAAACTGCAGTGGGTCCAGAGAAGGTGGAAGCTCTTTCTGTCATACTGTCCCATCTGTTACAAATAAGGCACATTGGACACGAAAAATATCCTTTTTCAAAAACAGAAATGACAATTTTTAATTCTATATTTTATCAGCAGAATCAACAAGAAGCTGTGATAAGGAAGCACTGGCCAATCTAGTCCATCTACCAATCAAAAAAAAAAGTAAGACACACAATCATCCAATTGAAAATGGCATCTCTGTTTGTCATCACTGGGTCCACTGGAGCAGACTTTTTATTTCCCTTGTTGTGGGAGATCAGTATCCCGATATTTTTCAGAGGCGTATTCCCAATATATGTGTCGCCCAATATATTGGCTTGACAATGGCCAATCCGGGGGTGAACTTGCCTTTGAAATAAAAAGAGGTTCCTTTCTGCATTGGTTGAATTGTAATGGGTTGAAGGATAGTTTGAGTAAACACAATTTGCAAGGTATTTACTTAAATACAAATGTACCAGATACAGGCGTTAATTGTAATGTCACTTCATTGGCCTTTTACAATGAAATGCAATACCAAGCGACCTGTTTGTGTCTTTTCAATTCCCCCCAAACCTTTAAACATCTGATATCAGATTGGACTTGTGATCAAAATCACAAGAAAGCTTGACTTTGTATACTGGTACTGACTTTGAGTTCTGTTCTGATGGATCTGGACCAACACTTCAAAACTTAGGTTAGGGCTTAGATGGCCCTTTTATAAAAATTACAAAATCAATTATTTTTAATGTTAGATTTCATGTCACATGTCCATATATAGATCAGTAAAAGTAATTAAAAATCACAAAAAATGCTAAATTGACAGGAATTGCGCGCCATTATTTAGCCAATTACCATTATGCAATAAACTTAAGCCTGGCCCATCAAATGATTATTTATTTATTTATTTATTTTCAAAATAACCAGGAGTGATGCACTTGCTGATCCTTCAAGACAGTTTAAGTGGTGAAGAATACAGCTTTATGGGGGTTTCTGATTTTTAGGCGTATTTTTCCATCCCTTCTATGGGAAATGGAACTCTACCTTAGTTCATATGACTGAAGCCAGACAAATTGCTTAGCACAGAAAAATATAATGCACAGGAAGTAGTGAAGAGGTCTGAAGCAGCTTCTGTCTGTCACTCATAGTACGTTCTTCCACAAAAAGGTGGTAAAAACTCTTGTAAAGTATCTCTTTTTTTAGCACCATGCACCAAAAAAACTGTCCTTTGTAATGGAAATGCTGTGAACTCAATGCAAGGTCACTGTCCTTTATTTCTCACACATTCTATATATTGTGAAAACCTCACAAAGAGCACACTGGAATGAGAAAGAGAGCAAAGCTGTATGGATCCATAAGCCACAAGAGGCCTCCATTGATGTGTGTTCAAATGTTAACCTCTGCTGGATACCAAAGGGATTCGACAGAAGAAACCCCTCACAATAATGATGATGCAGATGATGAATGTTACAATTACTCCTCTAACAATCATGAGCGGTAGCCTGGGACTTATTCTTGGAGCATTGTGCCTTGAGGTGTAAACATACCTCCATTTCCTTTGAGATTTTGCTCATCGTGTGATATTAGATTAACCTCCTTCTGCATCTAATGCCTCAAAGCCACGTTCCAACCGTGTAAAACTATGAAAAGGCATAGAAACTGTGAATCGATCCGCCAAAGGCTTCACCCGAGGGAAGAGCAAGGTTAAATTAACTTGAGCCCAGGTTTCTTTGTGCAAAAACCACTCTCTCAGCGGATGAAATATTTCACATATGAGGAAGAAGGAGAATATTAAATGATGTCAGTTTTACGGAGCGTACAGGAACCGAGTTCGCGTAATTGCTGGGTATTGAGAATGTTCTGGCAACTTCTGGGAAAATGAACCTGATGATGATGGCAAAATTCAATCCTTAAGTAAAAACGGAGGAAATATTCAGAGTGAGTCTCAGATCAAAGCAGGAGCACTGCATCCAAAGGGATGCATAATAACATCTAAGGCTAGTTCAGCAGCTGAATCATTGATGGTGAAGGAACCAGCTTTTGTAAGTGCTTAACAATGGATGGACAATAGACATCTCTTTTTTTCAGGAGGGAGGGGGAGCAAAAATTATATAATGCTTGTTTTATGACAGGATTATCGACCACCAATCAGAATCAAGCTTTTAAATCACATCACAGCATTATATGTTACATTTGAATACAATGTGTGGTATTAGAGGGTAATTTTTCTGTCCTGAAAACATCTTCTGCGTAATGATTGTGTGTGGGCCTCTTTCAGCTACACTGACACAATGAGCACAAGCCCGGCTGGCTGTTCGTTTTACTAGGTCACCAGCAGACACATTTATCCTTGAAGTGCTTCGGCGAGGGCACAAACAATGGTGATCCTGTCAGAGTGGAGCAAAGCGCGGGAAAGTAGGATTTTTTTTTCTAGAGACCGACACGTCTCGTGGGAATCCATGATGTCCCCTCTCTCTTGCCTTAAAATGCTTACATAGGCTCGCTGTGTATTTTCACTGAGCTGGCACAGCACAAATGACCAATGCTCAATGGTTTGTTAATATTTGAGGCTGACAGTCTAATCGAAAACACTCAACAGAATGAACAAAAAAAATGTAATTAATTATTGGAAATGTACTTCAGAGCAGTACTTCAGAGTGTTTCCTGTGATTAACACTTTGAACTAGATGACTAAAGCAAACTTTGATGTTGGCGTGTACTAGAGCTGTTTAAAACTATTTTTTTTATGTTGCTAAAGTCATTATGTGTTTCATAAGACATAGCCCATGTCTCTGAGAGTTTTCTAAGCTTTGTTGCTAGTGTTACAAATCGCTAGACACTCAGCGATTTGTAACACAAAATAATATTGGCCAACATTCGGGAAATTAATCACATTAAACATGACAACAATAGCTCCTTCGAGATTATTGTTCTTTTCACTCTTCCAGGTACAGTGAAAAGTGTTTCCTCCAGGTACTCCGGTTTCCCCCAAAATCCCATTAACATTCGGTTGGGTTAGTTGAATCGGTGTGTTACCCTGCAGTGGACTGGCGACTTGTCCAGTGCCTCTCACCCAATCCCCAAAAAGGAATAAGCGGGCAAAAAAATTAATGTAGCAACTAATATATTCTCCATAACAATTTGGGTAACTTACTAAATAACCAACCAACCAGCTTGCCAGCTAACTAACTAAACAATTGTAAGTTTTCATATCCTGCAACGTGCAAGAGAAATATGTCAACTCATAAGAGAAGGATCAGAAACTAAACATAAATAAGCAGCTTTAAAAAACACATTATTTCATATGCTTCTCCTGCATTTTCCCCAAAAAGGTTTAAACCCTTTACAGAAAGACATTTTTAAACATTCAATCATTGCCCTCTAGTGGACAGTTGTTGACAGTTTTCATTTACAACCAATTTGATACGCTTTTACGTTGGAAGTAAACGCCTTGATTTTCATGTTTGCTTGATTTCTTTAAAAAACACCACATATATCTCAATAATTGTGGAAAACTTTGATCAGTAAAAACATGCGTGAAAGAGCTGATCATTCTTGCTTTATTCATCATCCAAACATCCAACACAGGTTCCTCGTATGAGGAAGAAAAAAGCAGAGAAGAAAGAAAACTGATTACTATTCAGGTAGAGGCCTACTGGCCTACCGTGCATACTGAGCACTCCAGCTCACAGATTTAGGAATGACCCTGTCAAGGACACGCGTGAGAAGATGTGTTTGCGAGGGTAAAAGTGCTCGAGTGTGAGCATTCTTGAGATGCAGATTAGGTTTGCTCTAGACAAATCTCCTGGATCCATTTGCACGCTTCAGCTTGATATTATCTTTCCCTCTCAAATAGCGAATTTTCTTCTTTAACACATCAAATGTTGTGGAGCTCCCTGGCTCAGGTTTTGTGAGAATCATTGTTGAATGCACAAGATATTTCTTGATTTTCCAGCATACATTACACACATGTAAAATGAAAAAAGATAAACAAAATTATTAAATATACAAGGGTTTAAAGTCCAGTATAGGTGTGTATTAACTGTTTTGAATATTTTAACCTATTTTATAAAATCTTTTTGAAAGTGTGATTGAAATATGAAAGTATTTGGAATAAAACATTCCAGAGAGAAATTAGTTCAAAAATAGAAGTAAAGAACTAAAATATGAGACTGGCAAACAATAGCATCTTACATGCAACGTGCATCCTACGTGGTCAGCACAGATACTAAACGTCTGTTTGCCTTTTCAAAAAATAATTTAAACAGAGAGTAAACTCAGTTGCAAATACACTCTGAGTTAATTCTCTATCTTAGAAAGGAATTTTTAAGGCTCACAGGCTAAGTGCGACTTACATTTACATTTACAGCGGCTCACTGTGTGTGCCATAAAAGCAACTTGTCCACCAGTACTGTTGATCACAGCATGAAACATTGTACACACAAAAAAAAAGTCATTTAATATTCCACCAGAAGATGGCAGTAGACATGGATGTCCAGAAACACCATTGGCTGCAGTCTCACTAAAATATGCTTTCTACAGAAAAAGTAACTGGCAATTATCTAGCTAATTGTAATGAAATTGATAAGTTTTATATTTTTTTTTTATTTGACATTACTTTACTTACTTTATTGTTATTAGGCACACTGTTCTAATACCAGTCCAGAAACTCGCAATGTTGCGATCGCGCCAATTCACGCCAATTCAGCCAATCCCCACGATTTATTTGCGGCCTTGCAATTTCATCCAATCACTGCAACTTTACTGCAAATTCGACCAATAAGTTTGGTCTGTCACTGTACGCGCATTATTTTGACACAGGACTTCCCTATCATAGCAGGCATGAGCGCAAATACATCACACTTACCTACAAATATCACTGTGAAAGACCGTGCAAAGCAATTCCCTAATGTTCTCCATGAAAGTGGAGGGAACTCTTTTGCTCTGTGTGCAACATTATCTTGGAACACAAAAAAACCTCACTTGACCGACACTTCTCTACAGCAAAACATGCCAGAAGCATGTCCGTGCAAGAGCCGACACAGCAAGTGACTATAACTGAAGCTGTTGCTCGCAAATCCATGGCAAGCAGCGAAAGGAAAAAGGTAAACAACAAAACTTCATAACGTTTGTAAAACTAGGTCTGTGGTGGTTTGCTTTTGTCAGTTGTCAAGCAGTAGTTTCGTGGGCAAAGGTGATAGTGCTAGCGAGTTTGAGGGGGGCAGTTAATTAAACTATTTTTCATGCTTTCACACAGTAGTTTCATCAATCAATTATTCCAGTGTTTCTCCTACATAGACGTAGCCGTGGCGCCGCGGCAACACAATGCTAAAAGTCTAAATATTTTACGGGGACAACATGATTTTTTTCTTAACTGAACCTGCGCTGCAGCCTCCTGAGCCGCGAAGGTATAAGATAATAGAGATAATAAATAGGCGATAATAAAAGGAAAGAACACTTTAAAAAATTCATAACATGTTTGTGAAATTATAAGGTAATGCAATGCTGTTGAGAAAAAAATCTGTCTATAAAATCTGTCTTTTCAAAAAGCTGCTGCAAATTCTGCCATTTTAGGCCGCAACAATCACAAAAAAATACTCTAATACTGTAATACACTCCATCCACCATCTTAGTTTTTCAGCACCTTAAATTGTTACTTGTTATGTTGTTGTTCTGTTTACTGTTGTATTGGAGTACTTCCCTGTACCACAAACATTTCTGATTCTGATTTATAAGTTAAACGTGAGCATTTAATTGTGAGTAAATTGTGTTTCAAATAAATCTCAACAAGACTGGCGACCTGTCCAGGGTGTAGCCCCACCTCTTGCCCAATGTGCGCTGGAGACAGGCACCAGCAGACCCAGTGACCCTTAAAAAGGGAATAAGCGGGTTGGAAAATGAATGAATGAATGAATCTCAAAATATTAATGATCTTTTTCTTTTGGGTATTTGTATTGATGATGTAATATTTCAAAGCGTGTTGAGTGCATTTTATTAAAATGTTTGACCCTCTGTAGGCTATCATAAGAAACCAAATTATGTCTAACATGGCTGGCCGAGTTAAGTTAAAGCGCTGTGAATGCCCCCCTGTGGCTGGCTGCAGAATGTTATTTGCTCAGAAATTCTGTTGTTTACACAAATGATGTTTTAATGTTTTAATGATTTTATCGATACAGTGGAAAAAGTTAAATAGATATTTTTTAAGTTTTATGTTCAAAAGTTTATTTTCATGCGGCTTACGATGGAAAAAACTAGTAGGAGCCTTGTGACGAACAGCTATGATTGACAGCTACACTGAACAGAGTGGAAAGGTCACAGTGTTGTGAAAGATCATTTATGCTACCAATGATCAAATTCAGAAAAGTTGTTCTCCAAGGCTCGAGGCGGTGCTCTGAAACCATGACCAAAAATCCTCCTTATCAAGAATCGTGTTTGCGCATGAACACCCTCTCTCTGTCTGTCATGGCCACGCTAGTATCATGCTCGGTGGTGACCCAATGACATGAGGTAGTGTCACGTCGCCCATATATATTTATACAGTCGCTGGTATGTTATATGTGACGTCTAAGCGGGATTTTGAAATCATATAAAATATATACAAACAAATACATTTCTCTTTTTGTCACAATTTGCCTAAGTGTTGTAATATGTCTAAGCAAATATTCACAAGTGAACACTTTAGTTTGAAGTTAAATTCAGACTAACGGAAGAGAAAGTACGTGGGTCGACCTTTAATATGTTTATTAACTCATGAAACATCATAAAGAGCGGTGTTCAGAAATGTAAATAATTTACGGTATATATTCTTCGAACGTTGAATCTTCATTTAATAACTGACGTTGATGCAACATCTTTTTGATATCGATATAGCATTGATTAAACGTCGTGTGGCCCCGTTAAAAGTGAGAAATGCCAATAAATGTGCTTATATAAAGTTGAAACAATCCTCTCACGTTTGACGGGGCTTCCTGTAGTTAAACGAAAAAAGCTGTCACTTTAGTCTCTTGTGTGTTTGGTGTAATTCATTTTGTTTATTAGGTGACTCAACGTTAATATTAAATAAAGGTTTATAAAAAAAATGTGAAACCCTCGTATGAGAAGCACACGAACTACGCAGTTAGTTGAAAGTGAATCTGCCAGTTATGGCCACTAGATGGCAGTCAATCACTGTTTCTACAAACAAGCTTTCTCGTGAGATAAATGGTCATCAAAGAAAACACATAATCGTTTAATCGACAGTGTATTTGTTCCAATCAATGTAAAATCGAACATATAAAAAGCACAAATTACCTAAATTTTGGGTTTGTTTCCCATGAAACAGTCTGCAGACACGAATGCTCAGCCATTTAGAGTTCTGGTAAGTTCTGTCTCTCTTCAGTTTTACAAAGTGTGAGAAAGTTGTATAAGATTATAAGTCAAAGAACGTTTTAGGCTGAAGCTAAAAAGTACTTTGTTGGAGACCAAACTGTTATTGAGCAGATTATTGATTCAATCACGTTGTGTGAGAGCCTGCAAACAAATCAAAGAAGTGGATCTATGAAGTAATGTTTGAAACGATTGATGTTTCCTATTGGAGTTTATTGCCTGCAGGCAGCTGTGAGGGGCCACGGCTTCTGGAACATTCAGCAAAAAATAAGAAATGAACAGAAAGCATGGCACAGGTGTTGAATCAGCAAGTTTTTTTTTTACTTTCAGCAAATATCCCTTAACCTCCTGCTGAAAATGTTTCTATGATTTGTTTTAGGGTGCAAATCATTTTGTAAAATGAAAAGTACTACGCCTAGAAAATTGTGCAAAACAAGACACAAGCCTCACCAGAATCTCAGGATGAACATACTTATTGCAGTTTCCCTTGCATTTTGAAATCTACCTCGTTGACTTTGAAACGTTCGAGGACAGACTTGTGGGATCAGTGCTTTCTGCTTAGCTTGCATTACTTGCCTGAATTTGATGTGCTACATTAGACAACGGGATTGCACAGCTCCCTGAGGGTTCGGACATGAGGAGAATACAAAAGATGCTTGTCTTTTCCTCTCTTTGGGGTTTCTTGAGGCTCCCACAGTGAGATGCCAATAGCTGATGGTACTTACAAGTGGTCTGAGCACCACGGTCGACTTTCAGATGAACTTGTGTTCATATTTTGTAACTTGTGCACTTCCAAACTAATATGAAATCTGGGATTTGTGACTAGCTTCATTTCACAAGTCATCTAAAAAAATAGACACATGTGAATTGGCAAAGACTCTAACGCACACTTAATGAATAATTCAAGGTGCATTTGTCCATTAAGTGTGTATGCCACTCTTCAGTACTGCCATTAATTTTTAATGCATTTATGCGGTGATATCGGTTGCGATGATGAGGCCAAGATAAATATATCTTAATTTTTAATGCCTTGGTTGTTTATTTCACAATGCAGAGTACCTGTTTACATTTAAAATAACACACCGTTTGGGGCCTCGGTTAGCATCTCGGATATAAAGGAGACCTGAACTGAGAAACCGAAATGTGCTGGATTTTATAAACAATAAAGCCACAGAGAAAGTTTTAGGATGGAAAAGTTTTTTTAAAAACTAATTTTACCATAGCCAATGCTGAAATGACCCGAGTGACAGATACAGATACACACAACTCAGAAGATTTGTTTTAAAAAGATGGGCAATTGGTCACTGGTTTTAATCAAAACTTTGTGAGAAGCAGAACGGCACTGTGGCGGAGTGGGTAGCGCTGTAGAATTTCAGGAGGTTGCCGGTGTGTTCTTGACCTGTCCAGGGTGTACCCCTGCCTCTAGCCCAATGTGGACTGGAGATAGGCATCGGCAGACTATAGTAAGCGGGTTGGAAAATGAATGAATAATTACAAAATTAGTTGTATATAACAGGTAAAATCTCTTGGAGGAGTTTGTTAAATATGACACAGGCAAAAGTGGTCATTTTTATGACATTCATGTAAATCAAACTGTGCTATGTTAGCAATGTGCTAGCGACATCTAGATTGTTGATTTGAATCCTAGGAAAAGCAAGATTTTGTCATTACTTGAAATGTAAGTTGCTCCGGATAAAAGCGTCCGCCAAATTAATGTAAAAAGCAAATTAAGAAATTGTCTTTTTAGTTTTATTTGGCTTTCATGTGTTTATTAGATGAAGCTAGAATTGGTACAGGAATATTTAGAAGAGAGATTTGGGGGAGTCACACCCTTGAGGCCAAAGGTTTGTACTTGGGGATAGATTTCAGTGCTGACATAGAAAAGCTTATTTTGGAATAAATCTAGCTTAACCCAACCTGTGTCTAAACGATCAAGCTGTTCCTTGTTTAACATAAGATTTTCATGTGTGACTATTTTATCTGATTCTATATCAATGTTTAACCCTAAATAGAGTTAAGTTCTTGTTCTTTGTGTGTGTGCGGTTTAATTGTTTCTTTAGATTAGTGTATTTTGGAGAAGTTGGATATTTTTTTACAGTTAATTCAAGCTTGAGATCTCTCTGTTGCTGTCATAATTGCACTCACTTTGATGTTAGAAGCATCATGCAGACACTTATGGACATTTTTAAGTGCTTTGTTTTGGACTTTTCTCTATCTCAAGGGGTGTATTATTGCTGCAGGTCAATATAATAATATACTGCAAGTGTTTGATATTGACTAAGCATGTGTCAAATAATTCATTTTGTTTATCACATGGTGAGGTCAAATTGGACGGCAGTTGTAATGGTGGGCTTTCAATAATGTGCTTTCATCAAAATGTTGGAGACGTAACCGTCCAAAAAGGATTATGATTTGTCTGGGAGCTTCTTTCTCTCAGCTTAAAGAATGGAGATCCCTTTGTAGCCCTTGAAGCTTTCTGAGGTATATTTTTATCTCATAGTCATAACAGCAAAGCTTTTTTAATACAGAGATATGAGTAAAAGTATTAGTTGTTTCTATTTTTTACATAAACAGTAATACATCTGAAAGAACTTCCAGCATAGGGTGGGAACCCCAGAATAATGAAAACAATAAAATAATGAGACCACAGCCTGAGAGAAGTCAGATAAATGCTCAACGCTTAGCCATTGAGTTATCACCACTGATAAATGAGCATTGCTCTGCATGGGGCTCCATTTCAACCAAAATAAATGGAAGTAAAAGCTGTCATGCTTGCAGGCTGCTAGCTGTACCTTGATGATCAATAAAATGGCTGCCATAGCCAGGGAATTGCATATCACCGGAGGCCTTCCTGCTGTTTCTTCCTGATCCCTCGTGCTTTAAAAATACCTGTTCTCAATCGCCACACGCTGATATCTCTTGTCCCCCGCTTGCTTTCTTCTGCAAGGACAAACAGGACTCCTTCATTCTTTCGTATGACGTTTGGTGTATAGTGTGTTTCACACCAGTCATACTCACTCATGCCTTAGTATCACAAAAATGTGAAAACATAGAGGAAAATAAAATGTAGAACTGCATGCTATCATTGACTAAATACTATTGCTGACTATCTATATTCTACTAATTCTACTAGAGGGATTAATCAAATTAACTTAAGCTCATGCCTTTAAACTAATCATCTACTGTCGCAATCTTCCTACTTCAGAAACTCTGTTTTGTTTTTTTACTTTAATAGGCTCCTCCTTCTAGCATCTGCATAAAAACACTACGTAAAAACAAATGTTTTTTTTTTTTATTAAAGAAAATTTGGTCAATAAACCCCATGCAGAGTCATCATAAATTTGTTTGTTAATGTCTGTATGTCTGTTGTTAGCATTATCGCACCAAAAATGCTTTAAATCTGTTTTAAGTCAAGCAAACATTATGTATAGATTACCAATGTGTTAGTCAAGGTGTCCTAAAGAAATGATGTTTATAAAGTGGAATGTACTGTCCTGTAGCGCAAGTTAGAGGAGAAACCCTGTGTGAAACAATGGTGTCTCACTCTTAGCTTTCGTTTCTGAACAGCAGTTTCCACTTCGTAAACGTTAAGTTATTTCTTTTAGAACACCTTGACTCTAACTTTTTGAGGCATAGATCACACCCATGACGCCTTCTCAGAAGCGCTCTCTTCATCCCTTCACACACGCTTTCGGTACTGTGTGTGCATGCACTTGGTTTCATGTTGGTGTTCGTAATTCTTGAAATATCTAGAGAAAGTTGACTTTATGCTTTAATGTTTTCTGCCATCCGTTCTCTACCCACATCACCACCTCCGCCACTTTGCCATATTGCCTCACTCACAAAGTTTCACATTTGCGTACATATTATTTTGCATTTATTTTATTATGTTTTCATTGTTTTGTTATCATTTATTACATTAACAATGTGTAGATTCAATAAGAAAAGTTTTTACTGTTGTTTCTGAGCACCATTGCATGGATTAGGCGTTTTACTTGCTTCGACAAATGAAAAATTTCGGGACACGAAGGCCACCTTGGAATGGATTAATTTATATCGCGGTATTGTCTTTAATATCTAGGAAAAGAGCATACTTTCAAAAAAGAAAAAAAAATACATAAAATTTTCATATTTTTAGAGTTCAAGGAGCTCTTTGTTTTGGGTATATTTTGACTTAATTCCGACTCTCTTATTCTAGGCTTTTCACTTAATTTAACTGCATTCAGCATTGCTCATGAATCCAAAACTATGGTGGAATCCTTTATTAAGAACCTGCTAAAATTTGACATCCTATTTCCAATTCAAAATTCGTTGGCAAGGCAGATTTTAATTATCTCTCTAAAATGAAAATAGCTGTTATCAGCTTTGCGCCAAAATGCTAAACCACTTCATCGTGGAAACTCATTGATGTGATCGTTCCCATTCTTGGCTCCATACTATTCAGAGAACAAAAATGAATGAAGTCATTGACTTATAAAGCATTGTGGTTTCCCCTCTGGCTTAGCATCCCTGTCTGTAGATAGATACTGTAGCAAACATGTGGAATGTGCAGAAAGCTCTAGTGAACAATAGGTCAGTTTGGACAACTGATTCATCCCTGAGCAGAAATCCAGAGCTCAGGGTCAAACAAGGCCTCAGATGATGGATGTAACCTCCATTCTGTGTGGTGGTGTGCAGAAGAATGATCTATAATCCGGGCTGTACACTCTTAAGCCAAGAGAAAGAGACTGGGCAGATGGATGGAAATGTAGTTCCTTCACTCACCTCTAGGGTTCACTAGTTTATTTGTCAGTGAGAATGGTGTAGTTATCTCGGAAAACAATCAAGCTGCCTTCTGAAAGCAATTTTACAATAAAACCCTATCGTATATATCAAACGGATCCATACACTTGCTCTGCAGAATAATGCCAGCTCCTGATTTCTTTCCAACTCTGTGATTTTTGGCGGCAGGCGTATGAAAGGACAAGGTGTAATTTCTCTGTGGTTAGAGCTAGTTTGAGACTTTGTGCTGTTTGTCCTCTGCTAAAAAGCTGCTGGTGGTGCAGTGGTCGTGTCAGCATCCATTAAAGCATTAATTCATCTCGATCAGCTTTCCCCTTCTCTGCTTTGCTGCCACTTTGGCGGCTCTTGTGTGATTGTGTGGAACTAAATGGAATTAAGTTAAGATATCTGCTTAAATGGAATCTTCAAGAACGGTAGTTAAACTCAATTGACGGCATTTGTCACACGCAGTCAGTTTTCCGGGGGTGAAATTCGATTACAAAATTTTTAAAAGATTTATTTAGCATTTAACCGTCGAAAGCACATTTTTCAATTAGACCAGTTTGATGGATTTTTCACAGCTTTTTTTTTCATTTTGTGACTTGTTGAATGAAAGCTTAGGATTTATATTTTTAATATTAAGAATGTGCTTTCAAAATGCTTTAAATCTGTTTTTGTTTAAATTGTTAAATTGAGGAAAACCGGTGAAGGGTTTGCTCCAAAACAATTTTTTTCTGTTACAGATTGTAATCGATCATAATGAGTCTCGAATTAGAATACAAAAAATTTATTATTATGTTAAATACTTTAAATCCATGACACACTTTCCCCAAATGGTACACATTTATTCAATCAACATAGTCCTTTTGTGGAATAATGGCAAAATATAACAAATAAAAGACAAAATGCGTGACTGATGAGCGTTGCCAGGTGTTACTAATCATCTTTGATTGCCAGCTGCGTGTCATCATGGTGCAGGTGAGAACAGTAGGGGAAGCTTACCCTGAGCTATAAGAGCACTGACAATGATTATCATTTAGAATCGATGTTAAGATGTTCCTTCACTCACGTTTCTAATTCCATCAAGGCCCCAGAAATAATCCCCATCTACCTCTTTGCCTCCTATCCACCAGTAAACAAGGATATGATGTGTGTACTGGTGCAGAATGGCAGCACTTACAACATCCAGGTGGATGCTGCTGTTGTACCTCTCCAACACCCTACACCCATCTCCGTTTATAAGACTGTTGGCAAAGTTTCACGGCTTTATTTCTGTAAACATTCCATTATCGCTTCTCCATTGATTCTGTGTAATTGTCAGTGACAGTTTCTACACTGTTTTGCTAACCGCAGTCAAACCCCTGAAGGGAGAAACTGAGATAGGACCAATTATGGAGCTGCCTGTCCTAGAAGTAATCAAAATTATTATATGAAAAAAGCTCATTCCCCCGGGTTTTAATCTGAGTGCGTGTTTACGGAGGAAAGTGGGTCATGTTGTCTTAGATAATGAGATGTTATAAACAGGTTTCAGAAGTTTGGTGGCAGGAGATCATGAAGAACACTGCACTTCTTTCTGTTTTATCTGGAGGTAAAACAGCAGGTTGTTTATTGGTTATATATAAAGGTACTTAAGTTAATTATTCAAACTATTCACTCATGTAACTTTTGTGACTTTATAGGAAACATTTAATTGACAATAAGAAGCCTTTATTCCTTATTGCACAGGAAAACTATTTAAACGAAGCGGCTTTGCAATGGTGTTACTCTAATCTGAATGTGTGCAAATAGACAAGGTAAAAATAAAACAATTTGTATTTATTGGCACTGATTCTATGTGCACTTTATTAGGTACACCACCTTCAGAACTCAGAGAGTTTGGTCCACATTTTAATGATTGCATCACACCTTTCTCCAGATTTGTTAGCTACACATCTATGATGCAAATTTACCATTTAACCATATCCTAAAGATGCTCTATTGGACTGCCAGCTGGTCACTGTGGAGGAAATTTGAGTACAGTGAGCTTTATGACATGACATGTTTATCCTGCTTGTTGTAGCCATCAGAAGATGGGCACACTGTGGTCATAAAGGGATGGACATGGTCAGCAACAATACTCTGGTGGGATTGACATGATGCTTAATTTGTACTAATGGGCCCAAAGCCCCATTACACCACCCCCACCAGCCTGAACCGTTCATACAAGGTAGGATGGATCCATGCTTTCATGTTTTTGATGAAATGTCATGGCAGAAACCAGTCGAACCAGTCTGACCATTCTCTTCTGACCTCTGGCATCCACTAGGCATTTGTGCTCACAGAACCATTCTCTGTTTACCCTAGAGATGGTTTTGCATGAAAATCATCCGATTCTGAAATACTCAGACCAGACTATCTAGAACCAACAACCAGGCCACGTTCAAAGTCACTTTTCTTCCCTGTTCTGATGTTTGGACTTCCATTGAGTTGTTGCCTTGTGATTGGCAATTTGTGTTAAAGAGCAGGTGGACAGGTGTACCTAATAAAGTGGCCAGTGAGTGTGTGATTAGTGTGAATTTGTATTGTCATCTGTCAATGTTGCAATGTAAAACTGTTAAACAAATCCTCAGGAAAATCTGCGATGTGGGCCCCAACATAAAGAAGTAGCGACGGAGCAGGTGGACTTTAACAAGTGGACATCTGCTTTGAGCTATGTTTTACTTCAGTCTCAGACTTGAACACACCCTCATGCAATTTCCTATTAAATCAGAAATATTTTTTTTTATTATTAATTAATCTGTTGACTAGTGTATGAAGACATGACCAGAAGCTCTTTTAAACAGCTTTATTAGATTGAGTTCAATTACTCAATACAAATGTACCCCCAACGGCAAAAGCCACAAACATTAGCTTAACTCTTACTACCAATCACACCGGATGTTTTGAATTAATTAGGAATGATGCAACCCACCTATTGTTTAATTTGGATTTCAGATATAAAGAGTTGGTTTCAAAAAAGCTTTGATATTTTTGGATTTGAACAAACATTACAAGAGTTATGAATTTTTAAGATACTTAATTTCAAAATGTGAGAAAATGCTTGATCATCTTTTAGTTTTATTTTACAGACCCCAAATCAGTGTCCTTTTGTGGTAAAAAGAAGGGATAACCTTTGTAAATACAAGACCTGGGGGGTATTCCAGAAAGCAGGTTATGTGACATACCTGGGTATGTTTAAGGATAAGTTCGTAGATAACCTCAACTTTCGGTTCCAAAAACGGAGGTAACTTTCTGGGTATGTATGTAACCATAGCAACTGACTCTCTGAAGATAACCTGCTCGGGAGCAGGTTATGTTTCAGTGTAACTTCGTTTCAGAAGGTTGGTGAGCATGGCGTGCCCTTTTGATGAGGATCCTGTGGACGTAGAAGCACAAATTATACGAGGTTTTTTTTTCGTCGGGAGAGGGTTATAAGACCGCGTATTGATGTGTTTGCATACCCTAATGAATATTTGAAAGAGCGTTATCGTTTTTCAAAAGATTCGTTAGTTTATTTAACGCGTCTTTTAAAACCGCATATCGCTAATGTGACAAACCGCAGTTCTGCGCTTAGCACAGAAAACATTCTGTGCATAGCACTTAGGTTTTTTGCGTCTGGACTTTTTGTGGGCGATTCAGAGCATGTGGGAAAGGCAACTGTGTGTAGAGCCGTTCGTACAGTATGTCTGGCACTTAAACAGTTCTTACCCACGTTTGTACAGTTCCCTGGCCATAAACCTCTGCTTGTTATTAAAGACGAATTCCACAGAATGGCAGGTTTGTCCTTTGTAGTGAAATCTATGACGCATATTTAATATTTAGTCATATTATATATATCTATACATGTATTAATTATTTTCGTAGTGATATAACATATTCAAAAGGCTGTATAAGTCATACTTCATTATTTTTTATTATAATAAAACGGGAGCCAATACCAAATTTGTAATTTAATACACTCACGCATTTACTCTGTCCGTTATTTTTTGCCAAGCCAACTCTCTTGCTTTAGCTGATGCAGCTGTATTGCTTCTTTTTAATATTATTGGCTTAAACTCCTCATAAGCGTGCATTAAAACCTCCAACTCCGCCTCTGTGAAATACGCTGCTATCTTTTTTTCGCTTTGACTTTCCATGGTGACTCGTGAAATCGGCAAGCCATTGAAAATGTCTTTATATATGCACCGTGCACGCGCATTAACTCTGGGTAACCAGTTGGAGGTTGATTAAACTTACTCTTCTCAGGTGTTTTGGAACCGACATACTCATGGTATGCCTGTTTAGGGTAAATCAACCCAGAGGTTATGAATTATCATTTGGTAAGTTAACCAAGCTTTCTGGAATACCCCCCTGTGATATGGCTTGTGTTATGACACAAAAAGCACAGTGAAACATAAGTAAAAATATCAAGCTTAGTCATTTTTTTGAGAAAATTGTAAACTAGTGAAAAATGCTCAAAAGGGCCCCGGACTTCGAAGGGTTTGGAATTTGGAATTTGTTGGATTTAGCTTCTTTTTTATGAAAATTCTGGATTTTACAATTTACATATTCTTGTTACCTTTGACAGACTGAAGTAATGCAGCTCTTGTAAATGTAAATTATGAAACTAGTCCCTTGCTTTAAAAATGCTAAATGTTATTGTAATTACCGGTATGTTTATATTAAATCAAATTCTGGTGCAATTGAGCAGATATTTTAAAGAAAAATTCAGTTTAAATGTTGACCGCAAAATATTTTGCTCTTTGGAAATTGGCAACAAGGGTATTGATCTCTATGACCAGCATATAGCTGAGACTGAGAGTCTGCTTCTGTGACTTCTAGTGGACGAATGTCTCTTGTGTCTTCAGAGTGCTCTATTTCTAGAAAAGGCCACTGACATGCTTTTACAGCTTCGAGTCAAAACACAGTATTAAAGCCTTTCTGTTTAATCATCAGAAAACCCTCAGTTCAGGAACACAAGATATCAAAAGTAGTATGTGAATAAACTTAAAGAGAGCAAACAAATGTGTTTTAATTCTCTTTTTATCCAAAATATGCACAATCATGAAAATGGTATTTTTGGCAATAGTTATATACCGTCATACTTATGCACATTTTTGGTCAGGTTTGCGTTAAGCAGATGCGCATGAATGCAAGAAATGTGCAAATATTGGCTGTTTTTGACAAGCTGTCTGAGAAAATCTACATTGTCTGTTTTAGGAAGCTGTGCTGTCAGTCAGACTTCAGTCTGTGTGTAATTCTGAGCGGTCTACCACAAATAACAAGCGCGACATCCAAAGCAAAGCAAGTTGCAAACATTTTGCCTTTCGCTGGTGAGCTGTTTTTAATGAGTTGTGCGCATCTTCTTTAGGATGTTTGTCCCAGAGGAAACGTCTCCCTGTCAGAAGTGCTTTCACATTGATGTGTCTGACTCTTTCTTTCGTGCTGTTTTCCTCTCAAAGTCACATAGTACAGTGTTGTTTATCCACTGATGAATGATGACATTTAAAGCTGTAGACATTGAAAAAAACTGTAGCTGAAGAAATTAAGAGCCAATTAGCAAACCCCAATAAAAAACAAAACAAAACAACAGAAGATAAGCATGATTATCCGAGTGCAGTGGCTGACAGAGATGTTATAACTATATATAACTATATATAATTGTCATATAGATCAAATGGTGCCAGTAGGTGAAGTATGGGCTTATAATCACCAAGGTAATGAACATTATTTCATTGCTTATCCATTTTCATTAGTGGGTGGGGCTGTGCCAAAGTCGTCAGGTGTCCACAAGTCATGATTTTTGTAACATGCGCTGATTTACATTTGATATAAATATAAAAGTAGCATAAATATTGACCAGATAGACTTAAGAAGCAATCCCAATAAAGTAAACATTTATTTAGCGCAAAATTGAATAAGCCAACGAACATGATGCTTGTGAAGACCTTGAGACCAAACAGAACACTTCCTGTAGAATCTACTAATCAAAATCCACAAAGGAAATAACAAAACAGTCAAAATTAAAGTTGTTTAACAATCAGTCAGTTCAGACAAGGACAAGCCAAATTTGTAATTAAGAAAGCAGGCAAAGTCAAATATTGAACGAACAGGTGGACCTCAGAAAACAAAGTGGACCAACACCAGCAGATGGCATTCAACATGTGCTTCTCCACTCTCTAGATACCGTGACATCGATTTTCCAAAGGAAATACACATTTTTTTTATCATCAGAGAACGTAACTTTGGGCCACTCCACTGCATTCCAGTCTTTTTTCTTTTTAGACCAAGAACTGACGTTGTCTCTTAACTCAAGAGTGCTTGATGCGACGAATGCGACAGCTGAGATCCTTGTCTTGCATTCAGCTCTGCGTGGTGGTTCTAGAAGCACTGACTCAAGATGCAGTCCTCTCCCACATTAACAAAGGGTTTTGTTTCACAATCCTGTCCGGATTATCTCTATTGCTTGTACACGTTTTTTTTCTTTTCTGCCGCATCGTTTCCTTCCCTTCACAGAACTCTATGAACGTTTTTGTGTCTTTCCCTCCTTGTGCAAGGTGTCAATAGTCATCTTTTGGGCAACTGTAAAGCAGTCTTCCTCATTGTTGTTTAACATACAGAACTAGTCTGAGATAACATTGAAAGACCTTTGCAAGAGTTCTTAGCTATGGAACCTTTCACAATGTTCAACTTTTGTGATACTGCTTGGTTTTCATTAGTTGTCATTCCTAAATATTACAATTAAAAGAAATAAACACTTATATATCAGTCTGGGTGTAATGAATGCATACACTATACAACATTTCACGTTTTGAATAGAATTACTGTAATAAACCCTTTTTCATGATGTTATGACTAGCACCTGTAAAAAATGACATACCAGATGAGTCAAGATACCAACTCTTCACCTATTCATCACAACAACAATGACAGATAGATGTTAAGTGAAGCTGTAGGCAGAGAATACAGGAAGGTAAATGACACAAATGCAGATAAGAAGTCACAACGGTTGCAGACACAACAGAAGGGCCATTTAATAAATGTTGCTTGAGGATTTCAGACAGGTCATTGAAAGTGGTTCTTGGAGGGGTATTCCAGCATTAAAATAACCCAAAATACAAGACCAAGGCAACAGGAGAGTGGCTCAAAAAGAAGAACTAGAAGCTTGGTTTAATCCCATTAAAAATCTGTTGAGGGAGCTGAAGGTTTGAAACGGAAGTCTTTGAAATAATGACTTGAAAATGCAGAAATGTTACATTCATAGACTGTAAACGCTCCTGTAAATTGAATGAACAAAGATCAAAGAACTGTGGCTAGAGTCGGCAAAAGTACTTCATGTCACCAGATTGATTTCATCTGACCACATTTAATGACATCCTCTGTGTTTGTACTTTTTTTTGTAACTCAAAAATCGTGTCATTTTTTTTTTCTCTAATCTGTCTATTTGTTGGGAATGTTTTCATGACTATTTCCCAGGCATAGCAGGAACTGACAAAAAAAATGTGTTCATTCATTCAAATGTAAGTCGCTTTGGATAAAAGCATCTGCCAAATGTAAATGTGTACACAGTAAAATCCTAAGAGTTAAATTAACTCTACTCGGAGTATATTTGGTCCCACTCTATATAGAGTTAAACCGACTCTGAGAAAGAGTAATTTAATAATCTATTTTCTTCATGTTTTTCCAAATCTGCATGGAAAATGCAAACTAAATATTAACTATTCAGAGAGGGACCAAGTCCACTCCAGAAAGAGTAAAAACAGACAAAAAAAGACCGTTTAGTTCAAATAGACTTATTTAAATAACTCTCCTTCAGAGTTGGTTTAACTCTATATAGAGTGGGGCCAAATACACTCCGAGTAGAGTTAATTTAACTCTTAGGATTTTACTGTGTATAACTGAACTGAGTAATGGCAGAAGTTTAGGAAATAATTTTGTTTTAAAGCATTAGAGAACATTCGGCTGAGGATTCTGTCTGGCTCAGACTGGCTTCTGTCTGGCTCAATACGCAAAAGAAAAAGGAAACAATTACTGTAGCTTCACTTGCTCAAAGGTTGGCCCCTAAAAATACACATCGATTGGCTGATCTCTCATTGACAAATGTGTCTTGGAGGCGCCTCAGCCAGAATTGCTTACACTATGCAGATAATATAGGAGTGCAGCAATTATTCAAATATGACAGCATTATAACGTAGAGAGACAGAGTATTACTCATGAAGACAGCAGGAGAGCTGACAAAATTTAAAATCATTTGCTGATCACAGACATACAGCACCCACTTCCTCTTCGACAAATGGAAATCAAAGTGCTCATTACTCAAATGCTTTACTTAAAATGCCCCTTTTTAAAAAGAGGGTTTTTGATGCCCCTGCACTTTCTTTGTTTTTTTTCTTTTGGAGGTTCTTAACACAAATGGATTGAATATACAGTTGGCTGATGAAGCCTGTTTTTTTTCATCCTTTCTTCCAAGCTATTGATTTGTGAATAATGAGCTGCCTAAAACTGTCCAGATGCTTGGAGCTCAGAGTTTAGCGGGTCTGCTGGAACTCCTCTGGCACATATCTGCTCTGAGGCTGGAGGGGTTGTCTCATTAAAATCATTGTTGTGTATCTGGCCCAATATTTAACTTCTTTTACCAATTCTTTAGTGTATATCCCTATTAATACACTAGTGATGTAATTAAATGTGGAAAAAAGTTTTTAAATCCCAAACTGAATCAGATCGATGTCCAATTTGTAAACCTGAGTGAAATCCAATCCATCCAAGTTCCTCTTTATAGGAAATACATAATCTTCTTTTACTTTCGGCTGTTCCCAGTTTAGGGGAATCATCCGTTATTCCCATTCAGCGAATCATCCGTTTCCACCTAACTCTGTCCTCAGTATCCTCTACTCTTGCACCAACTAACTTCATGTCCTCTTTCAGCACATCCATATATCTTGTCTTTGGCCGTCCTCTTGACCTCTTGCCTGGCATCCATATCCTTCTACCAATATAACCACTGTCCCTCCTCTGCACATGTCCAAACCATCTCAATCTAGCCTCTCTGACTTTGTCTCCAAAACAACCAACCTGAGCTGTTCCTCTGATGTGCTCATTCCTAATCTTTTCCATCCTTGTCACTACTTGTCACTAGTACACCTCCAACTTACCAGGTGTTCCTCCACCTGCTCTCTGCTCTCACTACAAATCACAATGTCATCTGCAAACATCATTGTCCACGGAGATTCCTGTCTGACCTCGTCTGTCAACCTGTCCATCACCATAGCAAACTCAAAGCTGATTTTTGATGTAGCCCTACCTCCACCTTAACTCCTCTGTCTGACCTACAGTTCATCTCACTGAAGTCATACTCCTCTCATACCTATCCTGAACTACTCTAACTCTAACTTCTTTGCTACTCCTGACATCCTCATACAGGACCATAGCTCCTCTCTCAGCATCCTGTCATACGCTTTTTCTAAATCCACAAAGACGCAGTGCAGCTCCTTCTGACCATCTCTGTACTTCTCCATTAACATTCTCAGGGCAAAAATTGCACCAGTAATTTCCTGGGCATTCCTCATTCCTATAGGTCCCCAGTGATTTTCCTCCACTGACTTAACTACAGTTTATCTTCCTTGTAGTGCTTGTGTTTTTTGTTGTCAAATACACTGTTTGGAGCCACAAAACTGAACAATCATGTAGAATGTTTACGAGTTGCTGGAGCCTAGCAACAAGCTGCATTGTGATTGGTTAGACGTGTTTCTATTGCCGGCTGAGAAAATCGACCTAGAAGGGAAAAATGTCATTCACGCCTTTTCGCAACATGAAATTACATTGTTGATAAAAAGAGTGTCTATCAGAAGTATTGTTT
This sequence comes from Danionella cerebrum, assembly GCA_007224835.1. Lineage (NCBI taxonomy): Eukaryota > Metazoa > Chordata > Actinopteri > Cypriniformes > Danionidae > Danionella > Danionella cerebrum. The sequence goes on from SRMA01026999.1 coordinate 466,974, forward strand.
TTCGAAATCTATTACTGGTTTACGGTTAAACCTTTGAAGTTACGCTGTTGATGTAAACGGGGTTCATCAGAAGTATTTTTACGAAAACTATTAATGTTTTGCTGTTAAATCTGTGAAATTATGTTGTTGAATTATGTTAATGTTTATGTTGTTATAGTGGTGTTATAATTATGGTGTTATAGTGTTGCTCAGAATGCTCAGTGTGACAATCTGTTCAAGGATTAAGCAAATGTTAATACGTTATCCTGTTGGTGGTAAATTGGTATTGCTGGGAAACCCAGTCTGATAAAGCTGCTCAAAAGTTTCTGGTTGCATCTTTGAATTTATATTGATGTAAAGTCCCAAAAAGATTGATGTATTATTATGATCTTTTGAATTTTTAAAAAAGTATCTAACTTAGTTATTGCGTCTAGCCTTTAAAATGAGATGCAGACATGAAACATATTACCACTTCTTGCACAAATAATGAACCATGCACATTTTTCTCATGCATGTGCAACTTTAATGGTTTTTTTTTACAAAAGTTCTGAATACATCACAATCAGTTTTTTGACACAAGTGATTGAACATATGAAGCAGATTAAACTATATTTGTATGATTCCTAAGGTCTGTTCTGAGCAGTGTTTGAATATTGTGTTCTGAGGATCAGGATTTATCTGTGGGTGGGTGTGCAGTGGGGTGTCTGGCTTTTGGATCCCAAAGCTCCACTGAGGCCTGATCAGCAGGTTATCAGTTTGGAGAGCTGCAGCACGAGATAAAAATGCAATCAGGGATACAGTTAATGCCCAGACCAGTTTTAAGGGGGCCAGGATCCCCTAATTCCAGTCACACACACCCCAGTTATCTCGACTATCAGTCGGAGATGCTAGAGGCTATGCAACTTCAGAGTATTATTCATGATTTCTGGAATGTCTGATGTCAGGAAATACATTTTTTCTTTTTAAAAATAAAATGAATAGCCTTAAATAAAAAATACACCACTATGAATTTTAAATAATTAAAAATATACAATTTTACAAGCACATTAATGTTACATGAATCACATCATAGTGACATTTAAGTGTGTGTACATCAACAAAAATGTGAAGACTTTTTAAGTGCAATTAATGGTCACATGTGGAAGCCACAACACAGATTTTAAAGTTCATTTTCTTCAGTGGTGTAATTTTATCTCTTCTGCACAAACATCACTGCACCAGGAAAGCAAAACAGCGTTTAATGTCACTGTAAAAGTTCTTTGGAAGATTTGCATCACTCTAAGAGGCACAATGTGCTGGCTAATGAGCATTAAAGAACGGAATGTGCTATTAAAGGATCAGAGCCCTTTAACTTTTTTTTTTCTTTTAACTGTGAAATCTTCTGGCTCATACGTATGAAAAATATCTATGTGCAACACATTAGGCAAAACACCACAAGTAAACAAGTGGTCTACCTGCTCATATATAAAGCATGTGAGTACCCTGCTACTTCTATCAGGAACCAGAACCATCTAAACTTTACAGTTGTGAAGTATTTATAATAAAAAAGAGAGTGCCTACCTCATAGACATGTGTTGGACTGAAAACCAAAAACTTTTTCAGCAATTCCCATAAAGTGAATTTAGTCGATATAACATCAAAACGGAAGTATTTTGGTTTTGTGGACCAAGAAAGGATTGTGAAACATGCTAGTTTGCACACAGGCCCTGGGCTGAATTAGGGAGCAAGATGTTTGACACAAATACTAGGTTTAGAAGTTTGCTTTACATTGTTGTCTTGATATAGATGTAGAATGTGGTGGTTAAAGCTAAACAAGAAATGTTCAGGGAGTGCTATGTATGAAACCATTTCGTTGGTCCATTATTTTTGCACTTGTTTAACAATGTTCACGCTCATTAGTAGTTCAAATAAAGTAAAGTGTAATATTAAAGGCAACGGGAATGTATTGAAACACAGTAAACTAAATCTGGCATTCTGCTAAAAAAAACATTGATCACTGGGTGGAACCTAGTTTTCATATTCTTGTTGTCTAAAAAACTCATCTTACAATAGCCATAGATTAAAGCTTTGGTTAAAAGCAACATATTTAAACTAAATTTTGACCACAATGTGATGCTGCAATGAACCTTTGAAACTGGTCTGACAGCATAATGTTCCAAACTATTTTAGGATTTTAGTTTTGTTTTAAATTGGTATGGAGTTAGATGTTAAAAAAAGGGGGGCACTTTGCTGAAACTGTGTAGGTTACATCAAATCATTATTCCTTATAAGTTTAGCAGAAATAAAGCCTTTTAAAGCTAATTTTAACAAGATACAAGCTTGAGCTAGAATGAGTTTAAAAAAGTGTTGTTCTTTTTGTTTTTTGTTTTTTTTAACAATCCAAAATAGCGGTTAATTTTCTTACTGGAAAAAAAACATAGCATCCATACATTTTTTTATTAAGCCACGGAACCAGAGAACAACATTTTTAGCATAAAAATAAGTGAAACTTTGGACCTGTGAGGCGCTAAAGAGTTAGCTGGACCAAATTCCGTCGAGTGACTCCTAAGACCCTCTTGTATCAGTAGCTGTGTCTCAATAAAAGTTCTAGAATCCTTCGGGCGACCCAGCCTCCAGAGGCTACAGCTTGGGAGGATCCTCCATCAACAACTGGTAAACAGGACTGCTCCGTCTGCTCCTTACAACAAAATGGCATGTGCCAACAGTTGCATACGTCACATTACATTTAGTTGGCTAAGTGTATTAGCGTTATTAAGCGTATGATGTTTTAAAATGCTACAGCATTCAAAGAATCCCTTGCATTCAAAAACAAATTCAAATGTATATTCCCCCTATTTTGTGTTGATTATGTTGGGGGAAAAAATGCAAACCAACTTGGGATATCTGAAGGACCGTAGTCATGCATCCTCCGAATTCAGGGAATAGTAGGATTTTAAGGATGTATTTGAAGGACCCTTTGAGTTTAGGTGAAAGGGGGCAGCATCTGTGCGTCGTTGTTACCTTCAAGCAGCCTTGAAATAGCAGTAGCTGGATTGAGACACAGTTTGTGTGCCAAATTTTAAAACTTGCCTGCAAAGACGTTTATATAAGAAGAATAATAAAGGAGCACTAATAATTACAGCAGGGGCCTTCTCCCGGGAAGATGCACTCTTTTCTGTTGTTCACATCCCGTTTCCCTCTAAAACAGTACCAATCAGTATACACAGTAAAAATTTCATCATGTTTTTCCAAATCTGCATGGAAAATGCAAACTAAATATTAACTATTCAGAGAGGGACCAAGTCCACTCCAGAAAGAGTAAAAACAGACAAAAATAGACTGTTTAGTTCAAATAGACTTATTTAAATAACTCTCCTTCAGAGTTGGTTTAACTCTATATAGAGTGGGACCAAATACACTCTGAGTAGAGTTAATTTAACTCTAAGGATTTTACTGTGTAGTATGGGTGCTTGCTTCGGGACATCAAACTACAACTTGGAAGAAAAATTAGAACTTTTTTCACAGTAAGTTTGAAGCATTTCCTGTTGTATATTTGTATGAACAATAAAAAGGGGTTATCAGTTTATCATTTAAGTTGACCTTATCTTCTATACCCATCCTTCCAAAGTAGTATGATTAAATATATGTTAGTTATGTTTATTTTTACGTTTCACATCTGAACTTTGCCCACTCTAACACATCAGATTGTTCTCTTTCTCCATTCTAGAGTACATTGTGAACTGGGTAAATGGAGTTTCAACAGGGATATGTGATTATGGAAGTGTTGGTTATGATGCCTTATTATATCACCTTCCAATTACTGAGATATCTCTGGCATTTCTGTAAGTGTGTGTTGATATGGCATCAGACAGGTGTCATCCTCTTGATAACGGAGAAGCCTCAAAGCTGAGCAACAGAGATGCTTGCTAATGCGCTGATGTGGATAAGAAAAGCTCTGGATAACAAGCTCCCTCAAGCCCTGTTATTTGGGCTGATATTAGAAACATTTGTGTGTGGTTCTCTTTGTGTTTGTACCTGTGCTTTGCATCTCGGTATGGAGTTTTTTAATGGCTGTTACAATCAGCTAATGATCTTTGTGGTCTTTAGTTTATGCCCCATCCATCTGAGTTCTGACTGTTTGCTTTTGTTTTAGAACTCTAAACTGTACAGAAACAAGAGTTTATTTTAAAATGGAAAGTCATTATTTATCGCTCTTGTGTAGATTTCAAATAGTTAAAAGTTTGTTTTTGATGGAAAACAAAGAGATTGCAGGAAAGTTGACCATGAACACAATAAAATGGTAATGAATGATGAAATATACATACGTTTTGGTGTGAACTATTACCTTTCTTACATGTAGTGAATAAAAAGCTCATAATGTATTTTAAATTGTGCAGTTTTTGTCGTTTTACTATTACTGAGTGAAGGATTGTTCCTAAAAAAGATACACTAATACTACAAAGGGTAAAGCATTTGATGAAAGGCATTATTGTGACAAAGGTACAAGATAAAAAAATGTAACTCAAAGCCCTTTTTTTCATTCACACTGTTCTGGATTCCAAATATACCCCCAAAATATTCAGACATAAGATGTTTGTGTTGGATATAAGTACAACTCTCAAATTTTTCCTGTGACTGCAAACACAAAACCCCTTCACACCCCCTTCGTTTTTTCCAAAGTCACCTCGATTCGCCAAAGGTCCTTCAAATGCGTCCTTTTTTCACCTGAATTCGGAGGATGCATGCTATGATTCTTTGTGACCTTTGCTTTGCCCTTTTTTAACAGAATAAACACAAAATAGCGAGCAAATAGATTTGAATTTGTATTTGACATTTGTATTTTATTAAGGAGAGGAGGTATTCTTTCAAGGGATTCTTTAAATGCTAATTAGGATGGTAGCTTTTTAAAACATGACATGAATAGCACACTTAGCCGACTAGAAAGTGAAACTTCCATTAGACAATGTGTTTATTGTTTAATGTTTCTCGTTAATTTTTCTCGTAAATTTTTTTATGAATTCACTTTTTGATGTTTTCTACGTCATAAAAACATAGAAAAGCAGAATAAATCTGAGTCAATTGACGCCAGTGACTATTTCATGTCAAGATTTTGTTCTTTTTGTTGAGAAAAGACCTTGAAAATCTTAAAGCAGACTTCCTGACATTATGTTAAGTACTTGTAGCCTAAGGGAGCACATCCAGGGCCAGGGCCATTTAGCAATAAAGAGGATTAGACAGTGAAGAAAAATGGATTAGGATTAGAAATATTTCTCGTCGTATTTTGTTTTGAAGGAAAGAAATGACAGCGATTATAACAGTGTTCATTTAAATCCGACATGAATAAAAGAGGTGACCTTGAGATGAAGTAACTACAGAGACTTTACTGAAAATTATCGTTTTGACACAATAATGATGCAGATGAAGTAAATGCCATTGAGGAATTCTTTGAGCAAACACTTTAACAACTCCATTAATAGTTTTCTGTTTTTGTTTTTCTTTCATCATATCCAGTCAGCTATCAGAGAATTAAGATGCAGAAAATGAAGCTCTTGACATTTGCCCAAAAGCCTTTCGTGAGATTTGAAGCGGATGACCTCCATGATCGTTGTCACGGGTCTGAGAGTCAGCTTTAAATCTTTAAAGAGCCTGGTCTGCTTCACTGCTTATCATAGAGGATTGTGTGGAAGTCCTTTTTTCCTCCAGAGTTTTTTCCAATGATTTATTCCACCTCAAGTGTTGTAGAGAGTAACTGTATTTAATAGTTTTTCATTGTGTCTATGAAAGTGGCATTGTTGCAAGCTATTCTGAAATAACTGAAGACAATCACAAAACATCCACACATGTGTCTGCGATTGATATCTCTTTTCATTTCCTGTCTATTCAATACCCAGACTTAGGTCAACCGAAGTAGATTTTTTTTTATTTACCATCAATTCTACTTCTGGTGTTTTACATTGGTGTATGAACGCAAAAATGTTAGGATTTGTGATTCATTAAACTTTCTAGTGTCAGTATTTTCCCTAATTGTTTTACCTTCTCTGATTTTTAAGGCGTTTCATATCCGATTGCAAATGGTAATGTTGGGCGGGTGGAAGAGGGGGGGGGGATTATGGGGACTCAGACAACCAGTTAGTATCTGGTGTGACCACAATTTGCCTCATGCAGTGCAACACCTCTTCTTCGCATCAAGTTGATCTGGTTGTCTATTGTGGCCAGTGGAATGTTGGCCCACTCTTCTTCAATGGCTGTGCGAAGTTGCTGGATATTTGCAGGAACTGGAACACGCTGTCGTATACATCAATTCAAAGCATCCCAAACATGCTCAATGGGTGACCTGTCCAGTGAGTATGCGAGAACTGGGATGTTTTCAGCTTCCAAGAATTTGTACAGATCCTTGCAACATGGGGCCGTGCATTCTCATGCTGCAACATGAGGTGATGGTGATGGACGTATGGCACAACAATGGGCCTCAGGATCTCATCATGGTATTTCTGTGCATTCAAAATGCCATCAATAAAATGCACCTGTGTTCTTTACCCATAGCATATGCCAGCCCATAGCATAACCCCACCACCACCATTGGCTACTCGATCCAAAACATAGACATCAGAAAACTGCTAGCCCACATGACGCCACACATGCTGCCATCAGCCCTGAACAGTGTAAACCCGGGATTCATCCGTAAAGAGAACACCTCTCCAACGTGTCAGACGCCATCACATGTGAGCATTTGCCGACTCAAGTGGGTTACGACGACGAACTGGAGTAAGGTTGAGACCACGATGAGAACGATGAGGATGCAGGTTAGATGGTTTCTGACAGTTTGTGCAGAAATTCTTTGGTTATGCAAACCGATTGTTTCAGCAGCTTTCCGAGTGGCTGGTCTCAGACGATCTTGGAGGTGGACATGCTGGATGTGGAGGTCTTGGGCTGGTGTTGTTACACGTGGCCTGTGGTTGTGAGGCCGGTTGGATATGCTGCCAAATCCTCTGAAACGCCTTTGGAGACGGCTTATGGTAGAGAAATGAACATTTTCATCCTCTTGACAAAGGAGAAGTGCTCACTATCACAGATTTAGACAGATTTGTGAACAATATTGCAGACAAATGGTGATTTTGTGTATGTAGAAAATGTTTCAGATCTTTGAGTTCATCTCATAAAAAATTAGAACAATAACAAAAGTGTTGCGTTTATATTTTTGTTTAGTGTACTTTATAGCAATACTGATGAAATCTGAAATGTCATTGAAGCTAAAAGCTAATATTAGCATGATGTCACCAGTGTCAAACTCAATTATGTTAGTTAAACAGCTTGTAGTGTTGATCCTGGATATCGTCACCTGTGGTCAACTAGCAACTTTAACTAAAGTGTTGTAGCTTTTTCTTAGTGTAAGTGTAGTATTTTTTTCTGCTGAATTTCACAATCTGACTTTGCTTCACCAAAGCCGTTATGTTTTATTTGTGACTGAACGTCATTGACATTGTCTGGTAGTTCCATTAACACTTCATGAGTTCTCAGTGTGATCTATTGTGAACATGAAATCTGTACAGATTCCTTCCTTGTGTTAGACTTGATTTAAACCTCCATAACAGTCGATACAGCCCAGTAACAACCTCGAGAAACCAGAAATGATTGCTCATAGAAGAACCAAAGAAATCAATAGTGCACAGGGAGAGCAAAAACTCAGGAGACTTTACAAACTCCTCCGGGTGATTCTGTGGGTTTGGGGGCAACAGTGTCATGCTCCTTATATTGTATTTGAAACTTATTTTTCTACACAGATGAGTCATTAGCTTTACAAAAGTCATCACTTAGATCTGCCAAAGTGTGGGTTTGCAGTGAGAACAAACCAAAAGCAGCTGTATTTTTGTTGAAGGAAAACCAAAGGTGACCTTAGAATACTTTTCACAGCACTGAAGAAATATTCCTGATCAAATATAGAACATGCTCAACCTTGAATAGCCGGTAAAGCATGGACATGCTCACACTCTTTTTGCCTCTCCAGGGAGCACCGCGGGGTGTCTGCGCTCCTCCTCATTAACTTTGGTGTGTGCCGATCATGCATTTAAATGTTCCTGTCTCAGCCCACTGCACCCTTCTATGTTTTAAAGAGAATCCGCAAGCAAAATGTCAGAGGAGGAGGAGTGTTGTGTTTTCCCCAGCAAAATCAGGACATAAACGCTTGGAAGGTCTTCCTACTGCAGATATTAGGAAGTAGCAGGACTCTGATTGTGCTGTCTGGGAAACCATCATGTCTAGAGTTGTGTAGAAGGCAGGGTATTTATTTGTACATCTATTTGTACATTTTGCAGACACTTTTATCCAAGCCACAATTTGGGAGGAAGAATGTGTAAAAAGGTTGTTTATTTATAAGAGATGCTTGCAGAACAGGTTCCAAATGATTCTGGGTTTTATTTATGTCAGAGCCCTCGGAAAACAAGAGTTATGTTGGCTTGTCAAACATACCAATAACTGTGCTAAAGTATTTGAACCTCTAGAAAGGGTTGAGTTTACCATCAACTTATAATGGCCATTGAAAATCAATGGGTATATATCAAGAGGAAACATAGAGTTTATTTTAACCATAGTGACAACTTAAAATTTTATGAAATCACTGACAGCTGCCTAGCAACCAAACTGTTTACCAAATTGAAACTGACGTCTATCTCAGTTTTTGTAAATGAGGGTTGGTTTCTATAACTTATAGTGACAAAGGGAACACCTTTGGGAAGACCTTAATCGATCACTGACCCTTCCATAGCAACCAGACTCTTTACCATACAAACAATTTGGTATATCTTTATCTCAGCTTATGAAAATTATTGACATGGGGTTTTATGTTACTCATTGTAACATTTGAAACATTCTTTTAAAATGGCAATTTTACAGGCCAACCTTAAAGTTTGCCACTCTGTGATTGAACTACATGGGGTGTCAGAGCCTGCAACTCTGCTCCCTGCAATGATTAGAATCATGTGAATCCACTTATCTCATCGTCCATCTCTGAAGTTCCCTATAAAAAACCCAGTTATTTCCTGGACTCCCTTGCTGACTCTCTCCATTGACTGCTCTGTGAGTTTACCTCCATCTATGACTTACCTGTGCTGCTTCAGATCCAGAAGCACGCTAGCCGCTGTGTTCTCCTGCTCATGCCTGGTGGTGCTTGCATTGCTTACCTGCTGCTTGAAACTCACAGTTAACTCCACAGTTCTGGACAGGACAACACTCAAAGCAGGAATCAAATATAACTTCATTATTTACCCTTGCACTGGACTCCAAAAACTTTATTTTTTTATTAAATTCATTTAAAAAAACTTAACATGTTTATACCCCATCGGTTTTCAGCCTTGTATGTATGGTCACTCTGATACGTGACACATGAGAAGTGTTTTTCATCTATTTCGAACGTCTAATATTACATTGTTGTGTAATGTACTGATGATATGAATTGAAAGGACTCCAGGAAGATTGATGACGCTAACATGGAAACTAATGGAGTTCATAAACAAATAAACATGTCTAGCATGACAAGCTTTAGATCCAGCCTTGATATCACCAGAGCTTGAACTATTTTAGCGATTTGCTCTTTAAGTTGTCATTCAGAAATATGTTAATGAGAAGGTGATGTTATGTGCAATGCTAAAAAAGCATCTGTATTTAATGCAAACAATATAAAACAAGTCCAGCAAAGTAGTTCCTGGTTATATATTTGGCTTTTTGGGTTCCAGATTGGGGTGTATATTCAAACTATTATAGAGTGAATTATGTTCTTGACAGCATGCAATTGTTTCAGCTAGAGCTGCACAATAAATTGTATTTATAATCACGATTACGGTTATGGATGCCACGATTACATAATAAAAAAAATGACCTTCATTATTCTGCATGTGTAGAGCATCACATTGTGAGAGACGAATCACAAAGTTTAACCCTTTAAACCAGGTGACAGAATAATGACATGCACACTTCAAACTACCATATTGAAATAAATTCCGACAGATTCTGAAAGCCAAGAAATAGACCTTTCGAAAGATATTACATTTATTATGGTAGTAGCTATATTGCATATGTGCCAGGGGTGGGAAGTTTGTGGAGCGTATGAGGGCAGTGACAGATGAGTGATTGATTTCCTGTGATTGCTTTAGCAGTGTTTTAGCGGTGATTTCATTGTAATTTTCTATTTATACTGTATATAATAGTAGAAGCGTTGTCTTAGTAGTAGTAGTAGTAATATATGTTTTAGTATTAGATTGTGATATTTTTTTTACCGTGTTACATGTTTGTGATTCTTCCATGACTTTTCCGCATTAACATTTTCTTCCTTACTTTTCTTCCCTATTTCCTCTCATTCTTCCACATTTTTTGGCACACTAAAGTGTTCGATTTCAGTGGCAAAACACTTGTACACTTGTGAAGGAAGATGTTTATACGATAGTCAAGAGTGGGGAGAACCCCTGGGAGGTTTGTGGAATACAAACAGCGTGTCACCGTCTCAATCACAGTTATATGCAAATATGCAAGTTTTTATATTAGTAGCAAAAATGTTTTTCAAAAAATAGTGTTATTTTTCTATTTGACATTATATAATATTGCTTTATTATAGCTCATGCTGTTGATTTCAACAACATATTGCTCCATTATTTTTATTTTATCTTTTGCTCATTTTTGTATAGAAAGAAAAGGGTTTCTTTTGGACAAATCTAATTTAATCTTATGTAATATATTTATATTTATAGAGATTTTTGTGTCAATGAGAAACGAGTGTTTTCAGCTTCTTTTTAATATAAAATTGTGCCATGCAGTTGCTTCAAACAATAATATAAAGCTATTTAAAACTTCAAACAATGTAAATTGTGAAATTCATAATCGCATATACAATTTCAAGGGAATAATCGACAATTTGATTTTTGTCATAATCGTGCAGCCCTAAATTTTCAGCAGCAGAGTTTTTTTTCCCAGAGCAACAGTTTCAGAGGCTTAGCCTCATTTGTCTTTATGCTTATCTCAGCTATATGGAACATCCTGAGTTCCTTGTCAGGTGAGAAAATCTATGTTCGCCTTAAACCAGGGCAAATCGCCCCTCAGGATGGCTTTACTTGTGTAGACTATATTAAGGCTGAAATTACCTTCATAGATTAAAGCTCTTTGGTTGGTTATCAGTCCGGTGCTGAATTTCATTTACAAAGCTCTTCCTGTATTTCTCTGCAACGCTCTCAGTATCAGAGAACTATAACATCGCAGCTGCATGTCAAGCGTGCAGTTAAGCAATTACATTTCCAAATCGAATTACACAGGGGGATGATTCATAAAATGACCAATTGCCCATGTACAATCACGTTAATGTGATAACACTTTTTACTGCTGCAATTAAATTTGGTCATAGAGGGTGCTTTCAAAACCGCCCTCGGAGCATATCAGAGCTAAATTTGAACCACTTTTAGCTGAAATGGCTCTGTTAGTCCAAGACGGGCGCTTGATCTTATTAAAAAGATCTATGATTCCCTCACAGGCTTGTCTTTGCCAAAGCAGCAACAGTAATTAATGATATTGTAGTGTGAAAGTGAATTGGCAAAACATTAAAAATGTCTTTGCTTGGTGATTTTTTTGGTGGTGTGTCACAGCAGTTGTCTGGTAGAAGGCCACCATAGCCATTATTAGAAGTGTTATCAGAATCTCAGATTATTCAAAAAGGCCGGATTCTGACGCAAGATTATTTAAACAGAAGCATGCACACACTTTTTCACTAACTAAACAATAGTACATGTCTCAAATAAGGTATGAATGACTAACAAAAGCAATAGATCACTTCCAAGGTATATGAAAGTCAGCAAATCTTTAACATCTTAACCCTAAATAAGCCACAGTAACAGGGTGCAGCTTACACTGATGTTTAATTAGCAAGGGGTACCTAACACTGACTTCTTTCAGGCTGTGTATAATGAGCTCCATGAAAATCCAGACACTTAAGGGTAGAGTGCGCATTGAGAACAAAAGCACTGAATGCACTGCGCTTTATTTTTTATATAGTTAGTTTCACCTCAACAATCTAAGTGTATCATGTGATCAAAAGCTCTTACTGCACATGTTTGAGCTCAGCGTCAAACAATAAAAATGATTAAAAACAACCAAAGAACTTCAGCTCTGACCATCAAATTCTCAAGAAAGGAAACCTGGCAGTCCTTTGATTCTTGGAAAGTTGCCAGGTTGGTGAGTTTCCTGAAAAAATTTTGTGATTCTGATTTGAGGTTGATTTGAGAAGATCGAAAACCATTGGCGCCAACAGGAAGTCACACAGCTGACTGAACATGTGGTGTCAACTGGCTTTTAAAATATGATTTGCAAATGTGATCGCCTGCGCTGTTTGACAAAAATGAGTTGAAAAGTCACTATGAAAATGTGGGTTGAGCGCCACCGGGTGGCTCTTTTACATTCTACTTACGTCATCCAGAGAGGCAGCTATCATTGATCGCTCTCCTTGCGAATAATGGATCCGATATGGTTCTCCGAAACTATTTTTCGTTGACACCACTCGTTCAGTCAACTGTGTGATTTCCCGCTGGCGCTCATGGTTTTCGACCTTTTCAAATCAACCTTTTTGATCCAGACCAAGAGTGACAGCTGATAGTTAGTCCTCATTCACACCACACTGATCACTCAGGTCCGCGCTAGTTGAAATTACAGCCGTGTTACATCATATGGGACGCTCATTGGCCACATAGTTAGTGTTTTTGACTGTTTGTTGACATGGTCTTGACTGTTTTTGATTGGTTAGAATGAAAACGGACATGGAAGTAAAGAGCGGAGGACAGAACACTTTCTGAACACCATTTTCACTCTATCATTTGTGTTAATCGCTTATGATGTAATGAAGCTCGGATTACAAACTATTATAAACACATTACAATCATACACGCCAACCCATAATGCCACGCTAAAACGAGTACGGTGTCTGTTATCATTCAAAAAGCCTTTTGTCATCGTCATATGTTTTAGTTAGGATTAGAGTTTGTTCATGTTCTCACACAAACAAATCCAGATTAAATTTGGATTTTTAATGAGACCACCTCCTCGAGCAGGTCTCAGACCGTTTTTAAAGTCCGATTTTTTTATTTGGTTGTTGCTTTTTCACCTGTCCAAAACTAAAAGAGAAAACGAACTCTAGTTTGAATGAATCAAACTAAACAAGTCGGGTGTGAAAGCACCCTAACAGTGCCACCTAGTGTTAAAGTAGTCATATTTGCCATAAAATTTACACTAGTAAAGTATTTATCTGAGGGAACAGTCCTTAAAATGTGTCCAGGACATCGATATTGACCAAATAATGTTATTCCAGAGAATGCTACTCATACATTTGCAAGCACAGTCTGCAAACAGCCAGTTTGCATTGATTTACCTGCTGTGAACGTAATGGAATTAACTTGCAATGTCTGAGCCATTGTTGTTTCAACATCATTTTTCTTCATGGTAATTCCATTTGAGATGATAAACTGTTGAGTTACACGTTTGAGATATAAAGTGCATCTGCTCCGGTTTGCATGTCAATGCTTGTTAAACTGATATCTAATAAACGAGGACCGTGATAAACCTTAAAAGCTCATCCTGCTTTCTGAACGCTAATGCAACGGTTGCATCTTGTGCACATTCTGACCAATGATCGATACTTGATGGTGCATTCAATGATTGATGGTTAGCACGTCAGAAATAATCCCACGCAACTTGCTTATTCCATTAATGCATCTTTAAGCTCAGAGAAAGTCTGGCTGCGTGCTGGGAAAATCTCATGGATCAATAATCCATTGAGCTCACATCTTTCTAGAAACATTAGTTTGTACTCTTATCAAGGGTTTTTGTTGGTCATTTCATGCAAGACCACCGAAATAAAATATAACGGAAGTGACATGTTTTACTTCCACTTGGAACACATGTCAATATCTCATGAATGTTAAAATGATAGGCTCTGCAGACTGTAATATATGGCTTTGTATGCTAGAGTTGCATTCATTGTTTGAAGACGGTCAAAGCAAAAGCATTCCTCATTCTAAGATTAACGTTGTACCAAATTAAATAATGCAATATTTTAATTAGTGCTCTATCTTTATGCTGACTCCATAGCTGTCGGTTTATAAAGACTGTTCTTTCTCTTCAGTTCATTCTTCTAGCGCTGAGAGCTGATCAATATCTTCTGAATGACTGACCATTTCTCCATGACTGTGACATTTAAAGGCAATCACCACAACTTAGATGCTGCCAAATGAAAGAGGGCAGTTCCAAACCACTCTTTGTGCACTTTCATCGTATTTTATCTGAATGCACCACTGCATCGATTTAAGGCTTTTAAGTAGTAGAACAATGTAAAAAGAGAAATAATGACAAACTTCAACAGTTAAGACACCAAAATAATTATAAGTTGAACGAAATTAGCGTGAAATTAGATATTTTGCAGGGTATGCATCAGTTAATAGAGCAGATTCTCTTTAGCTATCTTTTATTAAATAAATTACAGTGTGCAGTTGAAAATTATACAGCAAAATTAACATTTTTATCAGCTTTTTAAAAATAAACGAGCAGTGTGGGTTGGAGAAAGCAAGTTGATGGTGGCTTTTAGATTCTAATCATGTTTTGCAAATTAAGTGAATAGAAGCTTGAATTGGAACGTTTAAAGTGAGTGGGATAATAGATTAAAAGAGAGAATCAGAATCAAAATCAGCTTTATTTGTCACATACACTGTTCCATACAGTGACCTCTCTGACCATAAACACAGATAAGGGGAAGACAGGACATTTTTTAGAGGTAGAAACAAGAAAAGTATACAATAAGAAAAAAAAGGAAAAACCCCACCTACACGGCCCTCCAAAGAGGCTTGAGAATGGGGAAAAAGCCTTGGCAAAAGGCACATATAAGACTTAAAACATTACATAAGGGGGGAGGGAGGGGGTTCTGCTGCAGCCATATACTGCGCTGACCAAAAATGTAGGAAAGGAAGAAGAAAGCATGCGGATGCTTAGTCTGGTCCATGAACTAATGACCTTTACAGATACACAAGTGAATGGGTGAAATACCAAGTGGTTCGCAATCATGTGATTCTCATGACGTGTGCAATTCAGATTGAGATCAGTGAGTAAATAACACATATTTGGAGAGTTATGTTGGAGATTTGGTTGATAATGTCCCTTATTTCTTTGGCTCTTGTCTGATCAAAAACACATAAATAGATGTATGGATAGATAAGCCAAGAAATGATTGATGTAGCAGCAAACTGATAAGAATACAACCAGCATAGACTCAAAGATTGATGTTGATCAATAGATAAACTAAAAACAATTCTTCATTACAAATTAGGAGATAAACTAATTTCTTAAATACAAGACCTTTGTCAGACCAACTTTATATTTTCTTTGCAGATGTAGAACTTGCATTTTGATCCTTTGTTGTTGAGGCCTCTGTCTCTTTTCTGCCAAGTCTTATTGTGGCCTCACAGTCTGAAGATTTGCCTTTGGCAGAGATTTGTCTTCAAGAAAGGCTCTGAGGATCTTACTTATCTCGAACACACCAATGAGAAAGAGAGGGTGATATTACAGTCGTCCATCTCACCAATCCTGCACAGTTTACGGACCCATTTGTCAGGGAACAGCACAGAAAATCTCTAAAAGTGCTCCATTGAGCTGATCAAATGGACAGGAAGTGGGTCACAAACCAGGGGACATTTCTAAAACCCATTTATCTATAAAAAGGGAACAAGACCTTTGCAATCTCCCAGCTCAGATTGTGTCTATTCATCTAATTCATTATTGTCTAAGAAGTGTAAGTTTTAAAATGTTCTAAATAATTTTTTTAAGTAATGCAATTTTTAAAGTCCTTATGTTTCAATTTGATCAAAAGAAATCGAAAAATTTTCAGGCACTTGGGTTGTACAGTGATTTACATGACACAAATGGATTGTTCTATGTGGAGAAAAACTCAATTTTAACATGTATTTAAATTTGTATTTAATTGCACACATTTGTCATAATTGCTAGAACATTATGCATCAAATTTATATAGAGCTTTTGTGCAAATGCCTCACAGAATTGGGCCGGTTTGAAGAACATTTTAGTTCAAGATTAAGTTGTGAAGAACAGAGTGAACTAACACTTAAAGTCTCTGTATGCACCGGTGCGTGTGCTAATCTCAATGCCTGATTTGAATTACGTAGGATTAACCCGACCCACCTATTGTTTAATTTTGATTTCAAACATTATGTGTAGGTTTCAAAAAGATATTTATGGATTTAAAAGAATTTTAAAAGAATTATGACAAAATTTGCAAGATAAAAATGTGAGATCGCCTTCCAGTTATATTTTACAGATCCAAATTAGTGCCATCTAGTGGTGAAAAGAAGGAATAACCCTTGGAAGCACAAGGCCTTCCAAAAAATGTTGCTCCTGGTTATTTAATACAATTTTGGTCTTTGGTTTTTGGGGGAATTTATGAATTTATATTTTGTCTCAACACTTTAGACTTTTGTTATAAAACATAAAAAAAAAAGTTTTGACATTTTTGTAGTGAAAAAGTTTCACAATGTAATACTCTGAATTTTTGTACAATTTTTGTACAATTTATTAAGTGGTGCAATAAAAAAAAGTTAAAACAAGAAGGTGGTGTTTTAATAAAAAATATATCAATAATTGCCACAAAAAAACTGTTTTAAAGATAATTTATTTGAGCAAATTGTAAAGTATTAAAAAACGTTCTAAAAGGCCTTGGACTTTAAAAGGGTTAATAAATGTGTTAGTTATATTATAGAGGCCAAATTGGAGTTATTAATTACTTAATTATTAATCACTTACCGGTAATTCTACACACAATTGCACATACAAAATATTTTCATAAATATACATTGTACTTGTTTTTTATTTGTTTAATTCATTATTACCTACCTTATTGCATGACTCAGCTTATTTTGGTCAGGGGTCAATTTAGTCCAGGGAGCAGACCTGTCAGAGTTGTGTTCCAGGGTGACCTCTATATCTCACGATTTATAAAGGAAAAAAATCCTTAAAGATGTATTTATTGGTTGATTTCTTTTGCCTGGCCTCAGCAGCTTCACTGCCTTTGTAAGGCAAGTGGAAATACCGAGTCAGCAGGGCAGAGGCCGCACGTCTTTCGGCAGAACCCACAGGTCAGGCTTCTGCTCGGCCTCTCCTCCTCTGCCCTTGGGAAATAATCATTACATTATGGAGAGCAGCACTGCCTCTGCTGTCAGGCTTAATCATGGTTTAAATGCTTGTGCAGAGCATATTACTGCCCTGCTGCCTCTGACTCTGGGACAGTGAAGCAGAAACAATGCTATTATGGTGACTTTTCACCTGTAAACTAAAGACAGTTTTCAGAACTAATGCCGTTAGTTGCGTAATGCATGGTTCACTGGCGCATGTTATTTAAAACAAAATCTAGTCTTTTTTTAATGGATTGGCAAAGATTTTTTTGAAGCTCAGTCAATAGTGTGGGTCTAGCAATGGCGCACTTTATGTTCCATTACCAACTTGAGAGTCACGACTGCAAGAGGAGAGGAGGCAGCTTTAGTAAAGATACTGTGTTTATTCTGACTATAGCAGAAAGTACAGAACTATAAGCGTCTCTAAACCCGGGCCTTTAATTAATTTTGCTTCGCTTGTAGATTGTTGCCCTGGTGAAAAAAAAAAAATTATAAAAGTTTCTTTAAAAACAATTGATCCCGGTGGGGTGGGGTGGGATGCTCCGGCTAGGGAGTCCGGGGCCCCGGTCATGTCGACCCAGGGGGGTGAAATGGCCCACCGGGTCACTTCAGTCTGGTTACGGAGCCGGGTCTGTGTCGGACCTCGCAGCGCACTTGGGCATAGAGGAGTGAGGGTGATACATGGGAAGTTGGTCGGCCACTTGTGGGTTGAGTTGGCTGTCACCGGTCACTGCAATCGCCTATTTGTTTGATGTCTGCGGGTCCTCGTTCGATGCGGATCGGGTGAGTGTGTGTGGTTCGTCCAGCTCGCTGTTTGTGTTCTTTGGTATGTTTTGTATTTATCTTCCAATGTAGCAGAGTTGTATTATAAAGTGCACAACATCATTATGACCCCACATGAATCATCGGCTGTGTATCGACTCGTGGGAACAAAAATAATTTAAATATTTACATACATTCAATGCTCCAATCCAGAGGAGAAAACACCACACCAGGTGTTTTACTCCCCTGGAGAAAGTAAAACTGTCCAACTCAGCGAAGCATTTACTCTCCCATGTGATGGCTTTTGAGTGGGACAAGACAAGGAAAAAAAATTAATAAAAAAACAAATCAATTGATTTATTTAATTTCTGTTACGTTTTAATGTTTGTGAAAGGTTATGAGGGTTGGTAAATCTAACAGGGAAGCAAAAGACTGGAAGTAGCTCCACCGGAACAGATTTTCCAGAGTCCAGGAGACAGATGAACTCGAATGAGAGCAGAGAGAGGAGAATCAACAGAAGAGGTGAGGACAGGGCTGTTGCTGGCCAAATCAGTGCCCAAAGTGGAAAAGTACTGTGGTGCCAAAAAAACCCAAGTTCAGGATGAAAAAATTAAAAAATGCTATCGTAAAATATTGTTGAATTTTGGATTCTGACTGTCAATAATATGTACTATGATGATGTCACACATTTTTGAATGTGTTCAAATAAGAAAATGAAAATCTCTCTCTCTCAAAAAAGCTAAGTTCAGAATGGAATAACTAAGAGATGCTGCAGTAAAATATTCAGACAGTCATTAATATTGATTGCAATGATCCATCCAGAATAGAAAATAAGTTACCACAAAGCATAATTTAAACAGGTTTTAAATGTGTAAATGTCATGAGGTTAATACATTCAGCCAACACATAAAACAACAGTGAAATATTTCATGTTTATTAACAGATATGAAGTACAAAACATGCAATATAAAACAATATGTTTACTAACAGTTATGTTGTCTAACAGTTTTCTTGAATTAATGTATTATTAACACATAACTATTAACAATTGTATATTTTTTTACATTAGCCCCCAAACGTAGCCGAGATGTTATGAAATGTAGAAATGCTTGGAAAACCACATCAAAATTACCAAAGCTAATGTGCTCATTAGAACTATGCAGAGATTGGCTTCCATCTTGTAAAGTGGGAAATACATTATGATCAGCTCAAGTGGTGTACTTTAGAGGAACATGGGGACTGGTCACTGATTTAAGCTGGTCGTATGCTGGTCCAATAGCTCCACGTTCCAAAACTGCTAAACACACTGGATTTTCCACTAGCGATGAAAATCCTCCACAAACTCTAGATGCTAACAGCTAGCGACTCTAATTAGCGATTCTAATTTAATCTTGTAAAAACGAGCTAGCTGCTAAATTATCCTCAAATTGTTCTAGCTATGTTAGAAAAGAGCTGCTAATTTGTTAATGGAAATGATAACATGCCGAAGATCCGTGGCAAAATATTCATGCAGACATCATGATAAAGCATTGGAGCACGTGTGCATTTAAACTACAAAATTAGAATTCTCAAAGGAAGAAATGCTGTTGAATGTCTGACAGTGTTGAGGAACCGGTGAGGACAGTGACACAAAAGAAAAAAACGATTCGTCTGACTTTACTGTACAACATTTTGTTATTGATTGCATGTTACTGATTATATATCTTTTGTTCTTTGAATGGAACCATTAAAGGCACAATCATCATTAGCCTGGGCTGGTGACTTGACAGACTGAAAGCTTCATTGTTCATAAGAAGAGAACATTCAGATGTGCAGGAACAGACAGGAGAAGGGCATGCTAACAGCAGGGTTTGATTAGATGGAAACAAAAAAAGCTCTCTTTGTCCCACTGTGTCTTATTTTGAATGCTAAAGAAAATTGAAGTGACCTAACCAAAAACAAAAAAAATAAAAATCACAGCGTAACAGGAAAATATGGTCCCTGTGGACTATACTAGCGCTAGACTCCACAAATAGAAATATACCAAAAAATGTAAAAATGGAAATGTGTTTTTAAGGAGAAATGTGTTTTTTTTCTTTTATGCAATGGGGATCTTTAAGCCAATATGGATGTTAAATCTTTAAACTATTTAGAATCACCACATATCCATATCAGAAATTAAATGACCAATGATTTAGTTTGTTTTGAATATAATATTGGAAGTTTTTATATGTAATACAGTCAAAAAGATTTACATGTAGTTTGTAAGTTTTATATTGTTTTACGTGAATTTCTTGTGTGAACCACAATTTGGTTAATAAAGGAACATGGAAATTTGTTTTGGCAGACTATATAAACCTGCCTGCATCATTTACAGATTTATTGTTTTCTGTAATGTTGAATATCAATATTGCTTTGGTTGACTTTGCAGACTTAAGTTAAAAATACATGTAAATAGGTTCACTCCCACCTTGCCATGTTTGTTTTTTACCTCATTTGTACTCATGAAAGTACATTTATAGTCTTGTTTCGGTTGAACTGACGGAAATATAACAGTGAGAAAATATAGATGTGTCCTGCGTTATCTACAAAAGAAGAATTTAATGAGCAGATTAAGGACTTTCAGCTTCATAAATCTGGATTATAGGAGACGTTGTCTTGAATAGCGGGGAACATAATTACAGAGAACAATTACATTTATAATAACTGTCTTGAGGAGGAAAAACAGGTATTCTTGAATTCAGATTGGTTGAAATGAGTCCTCCATGGAGCTTTCAGAAACAGATATCTGAGAAAGTAAGTGGACAAAGCATGATATGTAATGGTAAAAATGGTAGTAGCTAATTTAAAGATATTATTTCTGTCTTTATTTGACGGCTGTAGGATCACACCCGAAGCAGAAGTGTAATTTTTTTTTTGTTTCAACCACAATCTTCTTTTTTGAAAAGGTTTTCAAATCCTATTGTTCTGTAGCTACATCATAACAGGAAGTTATATAACAACAGGAATTCTATAACCTCCGGATCTTGAAAAAGACACATCTAGGGTCTCCCTTTCCCTCTCCACATCCTTCATTGTCTCTCTCTCATTCCTCAATGTAGCATGTTTTTTTTTTAGCTCTAAGCATCTTCAGTGTTTAAAGCTAAATAAAGCAGCATTTTCTGTTAAATCTTAAATCTTGCTCTCAGAGTCTTCTGTAATGGGTTCTGATTAACATTCTTAATACTTTTTTAGAACTCTTTATATGAATTGCTTGTGGTGATTAATATATCAATAAAGTTGTTTTGATCTTTCTTGACTGGAGACTGCAAAATGTGCAATGAGGCAGCCCAGCTTAGTTAGGTCACAGTATTGTATTGAAGATTTATTTAATTGGCAGTGGTTTTCATCAGATTTAGGGGTAGGTAAAAAACTAAATTCATTTTCATGATAAAGGCTGTGATGCACTTATCAGTTATGAAGTAAAGCTATTGTTCGAGCAGTTATATTCATGCTCATTTAACTTAAAACACGTGAATCTTATGGTTGGCTTGGGTCAATTTTACAGCACTGCTATGTTCCACATGGGCTTCAATCGATTTAATTACAGCTTATTTGATTTGCATTGTTTCTGGTGAAGTTTTTACGTTCTTCTCATGCATTTGTGGGTTTCTGTTTATTACTAGTTTCAAACTAAACTCCAGTAACATGGTTGTTGTTTTTTTAGCTGACTTTAAATGCTAATCTGACAAGAGCATGGCTCTTTAATGGAATAGTGAATTGTCTCAACTTCCCTCGTGTCAGGCCTTTGTTTTGTGTTCCGCTCTCTCTCACTCGATCTACTCACCTGTGTGCAATCTCTGTGTTCCCCTTCACACCATAAATGTCCGATTGCCATCTGCACTTTCCCTTTATAACCCGTCATTTTCTTTCGTTCAGTGTCAGTGCTACGGTTTATGCCCACTGACTCTCCGTGATTTCTCCTGCCTTCTTGGATCTCCCGTGTTCTACTGTGCTTTGTCTACTTGATTTCCTTGATATTGTTTTTTCTGCTCCTGTTTTACTCTCATCCTCCTTCTCCTCGTCCTCCCTGAAGACATGGCTAGGTTTGCCGTTGCCGCACTGCTGAAAACTGCCTCTGATATACAAGTGTATAGAGTTTTTAAACCCATGCCCCCTCCTTCCAGCCACTTACACCTTGCCTCTGGACCACTTTGTGCTGGGATGGACCCCAGCTGACACCTGTGACCAATGAGCATAGAGAAAGACTCCAATTAATTTGGAGTAAAACTTTTCCATAACTTCGAATTTTCAAAGACAAAAGTTATTCTTTTGTGTGTGTGGAATACACTAACCATTATTTGGTACATCATTTGGAATATGTAAGCATTGTTTTGCTGTGCAAACTGTATTGATGTGACTGTTTAAATGTCTTTTTCTTTTGTCTTTCATTGTCAACTTTCCCCCACAAGCTCCATGTGCCTTCTTCTCCTTTACCCTCCCAATTTGTGGCTTCTTACATTGTCTAAAGTGCACTGATGAGTGTTAGAGTCCAGAATATTTTGCTCCCTTGAATCTCTTTGACACACAAGCAGTGTTTGCTCTGAGAGGAGGAAGGGGAGTTGCTTTACCCCTCTGTCACTCTCTTTGCTTCTTTGCCCCTGGCTGTCGTGTCACATGCCAAAGCCATGAAAAGAGCAGTGAAGAGATGGACACTTCAGACACTGAAGGTGGCACCTACGGGCTCCTGTTTGTGAAGCCTTGACCTTCCTGCATTTTATCTCTGGACAAGGCCAGATGGGATGTCCTGCCAGACTGTGCCTCTGTGGTCTACACAAGGGCTTATTAGCTCATTGAACCTGTGAATGTGATTGTCTACTAGATAAGCCTGAATTTTTCAGCCTGCATAATTAAAATAGGATTGACCAAATAACATTTCTAGTTTTATATATTAATAAAATATGTTCAGCATCGCAATCTTTGTATCAGTATCTGCTTTCCTTTGCCACTTAGTTGCAAGTGAATGCAATAAAATTTCTTTTCTTTTGTGGGCTGAACTACAGCTGGGTCTGGTTTGCAGAAAGTCCTTTGGTTGGAAATTGGATTCAGTGATGTGTATAATTCTGAACCATAAGTCTGACAAACACTCAGGGATTGACGTGGGCTTATTTTAGCATCCTCTGTGTTTCAGGTCAGACTGATGATCTGTGTATTAGACAGAATAGACCAAAAAAATGGTGGGCTGGGGAGGTCTGGCTGCAAGCAGGGCTAGTAATCGCTCTAGCCAATGAAATCATATTCAGGCAAAATTATATTTGTTGCTCACTTGAGTGCAATAGTCATTCCTTGGGAGTGTACGGAGAAAGAGAATGAGAGAGGGAATGTAATAAAGTGCATTTCATCCATTCGCTCCAGCAACTCATAATGCACAGCCAAATTGCTCTCAATTGCCAGACAGAGATTTGAAGTGCAGGCTTCTGAATGCTGATTGATTGCTTGGAATTAAGGGCATTTTCAACTTTCAGTTCAAACTCCGTTTGACGTCTAGCTTGTCGTTTTTTTTTCACATTCCTGGGACCACTTTAAGAGCGAATCACAAAGGTGAAAAAAAGAAAATTGACATGATGAGCCAATGACATGATTGGTGTGATGTGATTGAAATATAGAGGCAATAAGTAGATCAATATTACAAATATTTGAACAGATACATTTTTCACCGTTCCTTGTGCTGTTTCCTTTCATTCAAAAGGCTTTTAAACGCTATTCATTCACTCCACATTCACACACTCGTGGTAATAAGCTACTATAATAAGAATGTGGCCACCATTTAGGGTCTACAGCAGGGGTGCTCACATTTTTTCAGCTTGCGAGCTACTTTTAAAATGGCCAAGTCAAAGTGATCTACCCGCTACAAAAATGTAAAACATCAATCAACAAACAATTATTTTCATCTTTGTTGAGAATTGACAAAACTCACATAATAATTAATTATTTATATTTTTATTAATAACGTGAGTTTAATTTGATGACTTGCACTGAATTGAATCATTAGAACAGTTATGTGTGATCTGAATTTGATGGTAATAGAGTGATTTTTATGTGACCAATTGAGCTTTGATCCAAATAATCAAGAATAAAAATGATGCTCTAATAAATATTTCAATATTTATTGAAACTGAGTCGTGCTGGACAATATGCAGGGGAGGAGTGGCGTGTTGCTTGATTTTGGTTGTAATAGAGCAATTTAGAATGAAGTTATGAAGCATATTCTGGGTAAAAGACATTTTGGATCTGGTAATTTGCAGACGGTCCCAAAGCGATTCCATGTCAGCGGGTTGCGCATAGACGGTAATGTGTTTCTGCGAATGCCGAGGGAAACTTGTTTTGATAGTTTTTTGTAGTTCGTCCGCTACATAACACAGATTAAAAATAGATATTATTTGTTTACTAAGAACAGAGAAAACCGAATCCGTGAATCTGCAGCTAACTTCACTGAACTGTGATGGGATGAATGATCGGCTGATATTGTTTCAATTTCACGGTTGATCGCGATCGACGTAATGAGCACCCCTGGTCTACAGCCTCCTGCCCACCACCAAACACACCCCACCAATCACAAACTTGCAGTTGAAGTGGCTTGACTAAGACCACAACAGCAGATTTGACCTGTCAGGGATCAAGCTGCCAACCTTCTGGATATAAGATAACCAACTCCACTACTACACCACTTGCCACCTACTTTAAAGGAGGACACTTGCTCCCCTTCACTCCTTTCTGCCCTGCAGACCGGTGTGTCTCTGTGTTCCCTGTGTGTCTTACCCTCTCTTTTTACAAATCAAAACAAAACACAATTATACAACACCCTTAACTGGAGACACCTTGCGTTATAAAGCTCAATTCAACTAGGGTGGTACGTACATGATGATGATGTCACTTTAGTAGCCTTTGACTACAACCAAAGCAGACCAAATATTAGGGGAGCTTTTCTGCCTCCATACCCAGGAACCTCAGCTCTCAAGTGTTCTTGTACAGATGCCATCTTGCCACTGCCACCATATGTGAGATGTGGGTCAGAACCTCAATGGCTCATCACTATTGAAATAAATAGTATCTATTTTAAACAAAAGTGCCTCCTAACTTGTACACACACAGTTTATTTTCATGCTGTTTCAGAATTTACAGTGTTATTCACAGTATGTTTACTAGTTACAATATACAGCATACATTCAAGATTCACTGTTGAGTCAAAACTTTACTGAATCAATGCTTGCACTGTACTTGCTGAATAAAATATTGTCCAACATATGCTGAAACAGCCACTGGTTTCATAATAAACTGTATGCTTCAAACCTCTACAGCGACTACTCCTATTCTCTCTGTGGTTCTGAATCTCCTTTCTTCACTCAAGGCAGATGCTGAAGGAATGGATGTAAAGTGCATTGGACATAATGGAAACATGCTCACGTTTGTCTGTGATCAGGTGTTTTGTGTCCAGCTGACAACAACAGCGAATCATCTTTGGTAATGCAAATGTGATTAGTGATTTATCAGTTCATACTTAAAGAAATGATCAGTGTTGCTAATAAATATGTCATTTTATTGTTTTAAACCATCATTTTGCTGCTGTTGTGTTTCAGCCAAACACAGGGGCAAACTTTCTGTTTCCAGGTTAATACTCCTCCTATAGAGAAAGCCATGAGAGAGCAAAACTTTGTGGAAAAACTTTTGTTATCTTTTTGGAAGATATATGGTTTTTTGTTTTATAAATGCATACATTGGTATGCGGGTCTGTTTGGGGTTTTCTCAAGCTGTTGATTATTCAATGAATAATAAATTCTAGCAGCTCAATAAAGCACTGGGCTGGGTTTGTTACAGGTATGGCTTTGAGCCAATGTCACCCAGTCAAAGCTCAATCACCCACTCTGTCTGAAATCGAAAAGTAAATATTGCTCTAAAAATCAAGCCTGCAAAACATTAACCAAGACATTTCTATCTGAACAAAAATGTCTATCTAGCATATCCATCTAGCTTGTCTGTTATTCTATCTGACTGTCTGTGCAATGGTTATTAACTCATCAATCTTTTTAGTATTTCTGTTCTTGTCAAAAGTAGGATGGTTAACACGAAACCTGTTCAGTCTTCCTTTCAGTCTGTCCTTATTTCCCTGTCCATTATTTCTTATTCCATATGCCCTTCTCTGTGTCTTTTCAACTTGTCTGACTGTCCATTCATTCCATCTATCTCTCTGTTCACATGTTCCATTAGTCTGACAATCCATTCTTTTCATCTATCCCTCTGTCAGTATGTTCCATTTGTCTTACAATCCATTCTTGAATGGATTAATTTAATCTGTCCCTTTGTCCACATGTTCCATTTGTCTTACAATCCATTCTTTACATCTATCCCTCTGTCCATATGTTCCATTTGTCTTACAATTCATTCTTTACATCTATCCCTCTGTCCATATGTTCCATTTGTCTTACAATCCATTCTTTACATCTATCCCTCTGTCCATATGTTCCATTTGTCTTACAATCCATTCTTTTCATCTATCCCTCTGTCCAAATGTTCAATTTGTCTGACAATCTATTCTTTTCATCTATCTCTCTGTCCACATGTTTCATTTGTCTGACAATCCATTCTTAACATCTTTCCCTCTGTCCACATGTACCGTTTGTCTGACAATCCATTCTTTTCATCTATCCCTCTGTCCACATGTTCCATTTGTCTGACAATCCATTC
>SRMA01026999.1:493856-528586 GCA_007224835.1 Danionella cerebrum
AGTATCAAAATGAAGATAGGTTCTTGGGGAGTGGTGTGGATGAGTTAATTTGACAGTCAAGAACACAGGGTAAGAGTATTTGATGTTGGAATGGCCAAAAAATGAACTCCGCCTAAAAAAAACACACATGTTTCCTCCAATATCTCCTTATTTTACTTATAACGAAGCAAATAAACACAATCAATCGTAACCACTACATGTCAAGAACATCTGTAGCAAGTTTGGTGTTCATACTACAAGAAACTAATATACTGTAAAGGTTTTGATTGAACAAAGTTCAGGCGTAATCCATGTTGGCACAGCTTGGCACAATTTGGCACAATAATTGAAATATGGAAAAAATCTTGTCCAAAGCTTCAGCTACGCTCAGAGTCTTCTTTTCTTGCTTATGGGACATGATTTCAGCAAAAAAAACTCCTAAAGAAACGCCGTAAAAGGGGGGTAGAAGCTCATTTACGCCATCTTGCTGCGCTTTTGGGAACGTTTCACTCACAAACGCTTTGACGTCGAGCTTCTGCGTGTCCCTACCCCCCCGACCATCTGTCCAATCCAGGAGATCTATATATCGACGGAAAGCTCTGATTCTATGGAAACCAATCAGCTCAACCATTTTGAGACTGACGGAAGCGCCGACGAATCACACGACGCGCAGCGTGGAGAGACGTGCTCTTACGCACGGGGAGTCATTCCATATTTGGTGACGTAATGACGCCACAAAGCTAAAGAAATAATCCAAAATGGAGTTTGCACGAAGCTATCGACCGGACATAACAACAAACGGACTTTTATCGCTATGGAAATAACTTTTGTTGAAAAAACGGCAAAGGTAAGACAAGATTTACATGCTTGCTTGGTTTTCGCTGGCGTTTTTTCGTGGAACTTTCGCTCCCTGCTCTGAAATACTTCATGCAATGTTAATGAGTTGCATATCACTGGATTCAGTTGGTTGTTAGCTTTCATTTAATGTAATGGTTTTGGCGTTTCCGTTTATATTGTGGATACATATCGCACATAAACAAAAACGTGGTCATGAATTATACTCCGGACATGTTGTTGTTTATTTGCATGGCGTTCGAGCTGTGGTTAACGGATATGAAATTGAATTAGATACGTTTTTAGAGGAGTTTCCGCTGAACACAACAGTATTTAATATGTGTGGGTTATTCTCAGGGTTCGTGAGCTATGAGTGAAAATGTAACGCACAAGGGGGCAAGTCCCCGGTACCGGGGACTCTCGGGCTTAAGAGGTTAAACGAGTGTTGATCCCATCTTGTGTGTGCATTTGAGTTCGTTTAACCCTTCCTTTACCATCAATGGGAGGGTTGCCCCTAACAGAATGAACCCGCCATTCTGAAGAACTCAGCACACACTATTTTGGCAATCATGGGTCACTCTCGTGGACGCAAGCCTCGGCCCCCTTCTTCAGCTCCCTGCCGTGTGGTGCCGGTTAACCCTGAGGTCTCCAGTCTCAAGCAAGCTGGTCGCCCCTTAGGAATATATGCAGCCTCCCTGCTCCTCGCCCTGAATGATCATGGACTAGAGGAGCATGAAGTCATCCGGCTATTCTGTTCTGGTCTGGATTATCCTGTCTCAGCAAGTATTTTTCTTGAGGATGGTGACTATTTGATTTGGGAGACTATCAGGTCAGTGATGAATGTGATGGAGGGACCCGATTCTTTTGAGAGGGCTTTTGGTCACATCTACTCCATACGCCACCCGGTTGAGCCAGCTGATCTCTCACCTCCAGTTGCTCTGAGTGAGACCGCCTCTCGCGTCAACTTTCCTTCTACCGCTGGGTTCTCCACTCCGTCCCAACACAGGCTGAGTGAGGATCCAGTGAGCCACTCCCCATCAGCCCACAGTACCCTCCACTTCAACGATGATATTTTGTCTGTGAACCCTTTGTCCAGTTACCCTGTCTGTAACCAAGTTTCCAGTTGTCCAGAGCCACCTCTGCCTGCCAAGTTATCCATTTTTGGTCACCCCGCATCGGTCCCCAGCAACGCCGTCCCTGCCTGGATACTCAGGCTGGTGGAAGAAGTCAGAGCCGGAAGATTTTCCTCCCTTGGTTTGGCCACGCCCACCAGTCAGCGCTCTGCTGCCTTGCCCGATGTTGTGCCTGCTGACCCCTGTGATGACACTGCGCTCCAGGAGAACCCTGGAACTATGGAGGATTCTATTTGGCTCAAGTCCTCTAGGTCTAGCCCTGTGTGCCCCCTGGATTCAGTTACTCCTGAATCTTCTCTGTTTAAAGTTGGTCTTGTTCCCTTTGAAGTGGTCCCCGTCTATGCTGATGTGTCTGCTGTTTCGGCGCAGACTGCTGCCCAGTCACTGAATGGACAAGTATCCAGTGCACTTGCCTGCCAGCAGCTTTGTGAGGGTTCCCAGTCAACATGTCCCTGCGCTGCCCCTCACGTTTTTGTTGAGAGAATAATTTTTGGGCATTATGTAGTTTTTTGCCTTTTTGTTCTTGTAAGACTTTCATTTGGTTTATTGTGCTATTTTTTTTAAGTTTTTTGGCACCTATTGTCAAACCCTGTTAGCCCTTCCTGCTCCCCTTGTCCGACATGCCCTTTGTTCGTCCCCTGTGCGCTTGAGCATCTCTGCTCCCAGGACACTGTTAGCATTACCGGCTCCCCCTGAGCGTCTTGCCCTGTGCTCGCCCCCAATGCGTTTGGGCATCTGTGCTCCCAGAACACTTTTAGCGTTACCTGCTCCTCCTGAGAGCCTTTCCCTTTGCTCGCCTCCATTGCGCCTGTATGTTTGCGCTCACAAGACACTTTTGCCGTTGCCAGCTTCCCCTGTTCTACATGCCCTTTGCTCGCCCCCATTGCCCTTGTTCATCCAAGTTCTCTGGATACTTCTAGTGCCACCAGCTCTTCTCGTGCATCATGCTGTCCACCAGAGGTCCCGTAGTTTATGCACTGGAATCAAAGGAACAGTCTGCCAGAGTTTCCGTAGTTCACGCACGGGAATTAAGAACGCTGTCTACAGGAGCTCCTGCACCTCACGCACTAGAACTACAAGCGCTGACCACCGAGAGACTCATAGCACAAACTCTGGAACAGAGGGAGTTGTCTACCAGAAGTCCTGTAGTTCATGCTCGGGAACTGTAGGAACTGCCTTTCTTCAAGAACTGAGCGAGTAGTTTGCCCAAGACCCTGTAGTTCACTCACAGGACCTGAGCTAGCAGTCTACAGGAGGTCCCGTAGTTCATGCAGGGGAGTGGAGGTCGTTGGTCTGTCTGGGAGTTCTTGCACTGGTTCTGGTTCTATATCTCCCGGCCACAGTGCCCCTATGTCACTGGATGCTTGTGGTCCTGAAATCCTACCCCCTATCTTCGAGTTATTTTATGCATTCCCCAGACTGTCCTTTCCTTACTCTGAAGAGGTTGTGACGGACCATGCTCTCCTGGGGTTTCCATCCTTTCCCCTCTCGTCCAAATCCCCCCTCTGCGCCACTGGATCTGCACCTGCCCTGGATCTAGATCTACGCCCTCTTCTTGTCATCACAGACTATGATGCCTACCCTGGCTCCCCTAGTGTTGCTGCCACTTTGGCACAGCACACCCTCTGTTCTCTTTCAGGTGCAGTGTTGTGAGGGATTTCTGGGGTCTTCTTTGTGGGGTCCTCTTCCTCCGCTAGCAGTTACCTCCTTCTGCTCAAGGGTTGCGGTCGTCTGGAGTGTCTGTTGCCTGCATCTTCCTGGGTGGTGTGGGGACCTGCCCATGCTGTGTCGGGAACTGTCGGTGTTGCAGCTTCCCCCTGCCTCTCAGCTGCATCCTCCATCCCTGCAGACTGCAATTTCTGCCTCAGCCCAGGGTCCTGGTTGTGCTCTCTCCAGCATGTTCCTGAGCTCCTGCTGCCTAGCCTGATGGGGTTCGACTCTACCCTGGAGCTGGCCCTGTCTCCAGCTTGGCCCCCAGGGAACCTAGTGAGTGGATCCCCACTTCTGAGACTATGAGACCTTCTCTCTACTCCAGCACTGCTTATCCCAGTTCCGATGCCTTGTGTGTTGGCGCCTGCAGCAGAAGTCACCTCTGCTCCTTTCCTTGCCCCTGCTCGGTATGGTCGGATCCTCCGAGCCAAGGTCGGCGCCACTGGAATTGGACTCAAATGTTGTTATGATTATTTTATTATGATTTCTGTCCATGTTTCCTGTTCGCTGCCCCGTTTGTTTGCCTCGCCTTTCTGTTCCTTGTTAGTCTTCTGGCTCACCCTTCCTGCTCCTCCTTGGTCTTGTTTTCCCCCTTGTCTGTCAGAGTCTCCCTAGCCCCTATTCTCTGACCCTTTGTGTGGATCCTGTGTGCTTTTGCCCCCCTTTATGGGTTACAGGATCCTGGGCTCTGTTCTGTTTTTATTTATTTTCTGTCTTGTTCCTTTTCGTTTCTGTTGGGGTGTCTGGAAGCCACCCCTTAGGGGGGGGATTATGTTAGGTTCTTCCTCCTGTTACTTTTATTTTGTCATTTTCTCAGTCTTTTATTTTGTTAACTTTCTCCTGTTCCTGCCTGCTCTTCCTCTTTGTCTGTGTCTCCACCCTCTTGTACCTTTTATTCTGGCCCCTTCTCCTGTGTGTCTTCATTCTGTGTCATTGTTAATTGCCCTTATGTGCCCCACCTGCTCCTCATGTCTGGTTCGTCATTCCCTCGTTTGCGTTCTACCTTCTTAAGCCCCTTGCTCCCTGTTCCATGTGCGGGTTCATTATTAGTAATATTGTTCTGTGTCCGGTAAGCCTGTTCTCATCATCTATCTCTGCTCAGTTCTTTGAAAAGTTTATATATTTTTTGTATTTGCTCCCCAGCAACCGGCTGGCTAACAATCGTTGATTGTCTTTTCAGTTAATGTTTTTCCTGTTTTGTTTTCTGAGTTAGTTTAGTTTTGTTCAGTATATTTTATGTTAGGTTTTGCCCTACCACGGGTGTTTGTGTTTGGTTTGATTCATTAATTTATTAAAGAGTGTTGATCCCATCTTGTGTGTGCATTTGAGTTCGTTTAACCCTTCCTTTACCATCAATGGGAGGGTTGCCCCTAACACAGCGAATGTTTGTTTTTTTTTTTATGTTTAACTGATCCACACTCCAATCCAGTGGGTGGCGATAATGCATAACAATGCAGAAGACGAAGAAGAACCAGGTTTCCAGTATGTAGTATTTTGAACAATTTATGAGCTAATCTGACAAAGAATAAACTTTCATCAAATTATAACTGGCATCTTATTAACATTTAATTAATAAAACAACAACATAATACTATGAATAAAGTAGTACTAACTATCTCTGACACTCCTTGACCTCCATAAACACAAAGACCCTCAATCCTTGTTTTCTTCATATTGGAATTAGATGGTAGCCCCACAGATTAAGATTAGTTGCACACCCAGGCATTGAGTACAATCTTCTGTTAATCCTTATTATAATCTTCAGAAGCAGATACATTAATTCAGGGCCATCTAAGCAAATTTTGTTCAATGTACCAAGCTGGAGAAGGTGGGGTTAGATGCCATCAGGAAAGTGACAGGGAAAACTCTGCATTCAAACCACTTCGACTCCTGAAAACAACCACGTTTACTGCACCTTTTTCTCAGTTCATGACACAGTTGCGATGACTGTAAATGTTCAGAACCTTTGGGTGTTTGTGGGGTCTGCTCACACTGAGTAAAGGGCATGCATTGGACATGGTTCCAATCATTCACAAAATGTTCCTGTTACTGATGTCAAGATATAAGAAGGTTAATGACATTGTGAAACATTACAACTTAAGAACTCTGAAGCTAGACTGGATTTCAAGAAACCTTACAAAGTCTTTGTCACACCTCCCTTCATGGACTCCCCATTGCTGCTCATGTTATGTTCAAAACAGTAACTGGATCCACACCCACTTTGTCCAATACCACACAGGAATTTAAACATACTTTAATTAACACTCTTAATATGTTTATGGGCCACTCCACAAAGTGGTGATTAACTATTGTTAGGGTAACATTTTAACACAGGTAAAGAGTAAATGTTTACTTGCTACAATTTATTTGGTTATGCTTTATTAGGATTTCAATTGTCTTTGAAAAGAAGTCCTTTACATGGAATTCAATAGTCTTTGAAAACACTTCCCAGAAGTCCTTGAAAATCAGTTTGAACAGTAAATAGCACAACAGCTTTGTCAGGGTTTAGGCAGATCAAACTCACTGCTAGGGCATGAATAGGCTTTCTGAAACTCACTCCACGACTTTCAAGCGCTGCCATGTGCATACCGTCCATATTTAGGAGGCTATTGTAAATGGGTATGCCTCATTGAAACATAATTGTGAAATCAGGGCGGAAAATATAGAATAGAACAGCCTTTATCTGTCACATACACTGTTAAATGTAGCGAGAGAGACCCATCTGGCCACAGACATAGACAGGGTGGGACAGGCCAGTGTTGAGAGGTAGTATTTTTAGAGAGAAACAGAGAAAATGGATATACATTAGGTAAAGTAGCTCAAAAAAGAGCCTTTTCCGCATTGTCCTTAAAAAAAAGGGCACTGTGGAGCAGGTTAAAAAAATCCATTTCAGCAATCAAGCATAAATACAGGAAGAGAACATCGCAGGATGAGGTAGGGGTCCGGGGAAGTCCCTGCAGTCCGCAGCTGACATTTTCTTGCAGCTAGATGGCGCTGTACTCATAGCCCATCAGATTACAGTGGTGGAGAAAAGCAGGCGGAGGTAAGTTGATGCGGGGGAGGGTGCTGAGAGACTCTCATTATTAGGCACTCCGGGGGAAAAAATTGTTTAGTTTCCTCTTCGTGGCCTCCAAGGCCAGAGGAGATAAGGAAAGCCAGATGGTAGAGAAGTTAATTTAGGTCAAAAACTGTAAATTCTACAGATTTTTAAAATCCATCGCCGGTCTCCAGATTATCCAACTTCTGTTTCATTTCTGCCAGCCTTTCCACAGTGAAATCCCGTTTGCGGTCACAGACCATTACATGAGTCCCGACAGTTTTAAGTCCAGTCAACATTCCATTCCAGTTGGTCAGCTTAGATGGTCTTTGAGCACTGACCGCTTTTGATAATCGCCAATAGCCGAGAGCTATATATATTCAAATCAGCAGAATCCCAGTTATCACAGTTCCAATTATGTAGATGTCTTCGACATCCTCCAGGGACAGAGCAGCCAGGCATACGATCTTCCACTTCGTCCAGGAGTCCTTCGTGTAGACAGCAGCGTAAGATCCAGCAGGACAGGTGGGTTCCCCCGAACCCATGCTCCTCGTCGAGAAAATGGTGTCAATTGTATTCAGAGAGTTTCTGCAGTCAGAAGGGCCCAGCTGGGATGGTAAGAGATGAGGGAATATCAACATTTTTGTAATCGAAGCAAACTATTACATTGGCTTACCATCAGAAACAGAAGAATCAGAATGAGCTTTATTGCCAAGACACTGGTACATCGCTCCAGTACTAAAGTAGACAACATGGCAAATAACAAGTAACAATTTAAGGTGGTAACATTAAACCGGTGTGCTTGACAGTAAATTAAGTAAAGTGCAGGTGCAATATTGAAATAAAAGGAACATTTAAGAATTAAGTGTGTGGATGAAGTGTTCAGAGGTGTCAAAGTGCGAGTGCAGAGTTCCAATGTTTGATGGCTTGGGGTAAGATGCAATGTTGTCATAAAAATGTCATGGAGGAGGAAGGTTTGATAGTGTATTCCACTTGTAGTTGTTGAATTTGAAGAGTTATTACAACCATATCAACAAACAAAGTGTTGGATTTCGGATTTATTTTTTTTTCTTTGTTATTTTCCATTTTTATTCTCAGTTTTCACTACAACAGATTGTAGGTCTGTACTTTAATGTAAGAAACTGAGCGTGCGTTAAGGCACTCCGATCTGCACGTGTCGAGCAGTGCCAGGTGCATCCAGTCACTAATTAACACAGGGAAGCAGAGTGGCAGTACATGTCCGCGTGGTGCTCAGAGCATGGAGAAGGAGTAGAGGAGAATGGCCTGGGTGCAAAAAAGAAGCGGAATAACGTACAAAGTTCTCACCAAACAAGTTGAAGGAGACTGAGTGCGGGTAAGAGACCTGTTGCCCCACCCCTTTGTACGCTCTGTCTGTCGCCGGCTCTGGCGTCGTGTTCATAGGAGTCATGTAAATGTGGATTGTGGGGGGTTTCACTCGCTGGCTCCGGGAGAGTTTGTTCTCCAGGAGAAAAATGTATAAATAACTAAAAAGCTAAAAATAAGCAAATAAATAAAAGGAGAGAGAACAGTTCTAAAAATAACTACATGTGAAATTGTGTTAATACTAAAATTAAATATTAAATGCTAAAAATATATGAATTGTAAAATTGAAATATTTATGAATTTCATCGAGTTGTTAATTAATGAATTTTAAAGTTGTGTGTTAACACTGGTGTTTTGTGTGTTTAAGGTTTTTCACCTCCAAGAATAAAAATGACAAAATAAACAAAGCCTCATTTTTGGGTTTGAATCCCAGCAAAACCCTTCAAATGTGAGAGTACAGTGCAAACAAACTCATCGCTTAACACATATTTTCCACCCACTTTAATTTGACCAACACTAAAATGCTTTAAATTTGCATTTTTACTAGATGTACACAGTTGTCTGACAGAACCTCGACAGAACATTTTCCTTCACTGTACGTTCTGGACCATTTTGCTGAAATTTAAAAAAGACAACAACTGAAAACTCTTCAGTTGTTGAACTTAAGTCCATGAGGAAGAGAGGTTCTAATAGTAGGTTCTACAATTAGCTGAATTGTGTAATCCGCAGAAAAGAATAGAAAAGAATAATTTATTGTCTACCAAGGTAGACATTGGTCTTTGGCTCACCACCACATAAAAAAGGAAAAAATGTCCATTAAACAGTTCATTTCTGTGGCTCATACTCCCACCACTGGTTATATTTAAAAGTGTCTAAATACACAAAAGTACACCTATTGAATGCAATAAAATGATCAAGCAGCTTTGTTTGGTTGTTTTTGCTACCTGACACTCAAGCAAGGTTTTATGAAATAACTCAATAATAAGGCATTAACAGATTGAGATTCTATAACGATTACGAACAAAATAATCTGTCTGCGTTCACTAATCCTCTAATTGAGTTCCAGTGCTGGCTAGTGAGCCGCAAAGATGATTTTCCATTAGCTAGATGCCTATAAATATTAATCCGTTCAACAAGATGCTAAATGAATCAGATATGAGATAAACACATGCAGATCTGCACTTAGAAACTTTATTCGGGCATAAGACTCATTTCAAGCAGCTCAACGACTCTAATTAATGGTTATTCAGCTAATTATACTGGAAAAAGTCTAGGTTTTATCCCAGCCAGTGGAGCATTTGGTTTGTGTAAACAGCATATTTTAGTTAAGGGATAGTTCTAGCATACATGTATAAAAGGTATTTTAGAAAAATAAGTAGCTATTGGTGTACATCGTAACACTTTCTGTGGCAGTCAATGAATATAGTTTTCTAGATTGTTTGTCTTGATTTACCTCAAAAAACAAGAAGCAGTGATTAAATTTGGTATTTTACATTTTTTTCATATAATGAAAGTCACCTGGAAATGTTTGGTGCCCAAAATAAAAACAGGAAGTGACTAGATGAGCAAGCTTCAGACATTACCAGCAGCAAAGTCTTCTCAGACCATGTGGGAAAATCTATGTTAACAGATCCGCATTTGTGACACTGAGACAGATTGAGCACTTCTGATAGACAGACTTTTACAGTCTGTACTTGCCCAGCCAAACAAACAGCCTCTCAGCAGCTGTTACACGAAACCATCTTCATCTGGAAAGTCAGAATCTGTTTTGATTCAGCAGCTCTTGGTTAAAAATAGGGTGTTTATAAGACAGAGGGTGACGGTGAAATGAGGACATCTTCAGCCAGATATCAAGCATTGGTGATCTGCTTCTGGTAAACTCTTAACCCTGGTGACCTGCATTAGTGCTTGAGACCGAGATCATGTGCACTAAAAGATGGTTTGATTATCCCCTTCCCAGAGGGATTGAGTTTTATAGATAAAACCCATTGTGTAAGCCTTTATGTGGAATATACTTATAGCGTATCTGATCTCAACGTGACCACAGATCATATTCCTGACTCACCTCTTTATGGATTTAGAAAGCAGTGGAACTCCAACATGAAGGGTTCAGTGGTGGTGTATTATATCTATGATGGTAGGTAATGGTAATTACTGTGGTGTAATTAATTACAAAAACTCAGAAATTGTAATTTAGTGAGTAGATTTAGAAATGTATACTTCTACTTCTACTGCACTATTTTACTTCAACCTGCATTAACTACTTTATTATTATTATTATTATTATTATTATTATTATTATTATTATTATTATTATTATTATTATTATTATTTCCATGTGTTTTTTTACCACAGTTATGGGCTATTTTTTTATTTATTTTATTTTATTAATTTTTTTTACGTTTTTTGCAAGATTATTTTCTTTATTCGTTTCAATTGCCAGGAAAATAGTTGAATGTTTAAATATGTAGCAGTGTTTCTCTCTCACGCTCTCTTTTTTTCTGTCTTTCTACTGTTTCGCTCTCTATATCAATCTTTCTCTCTTTCTATTTCGCTCTCGCTCATCTTTTTTCCTCCTTCTTTCTTTCACTATGTTTCTCGTTTCCTTTTTTGCTTTCTATTTTTCTCTTTCTCCCCCCTCTCTCTTTCTTTACTTTCACACTTCCTTATTTCTATCTTTTATTCTCATACTTTCTGTGTGTCACTTTCTCTCTTTTCAATCTATCTCTTCTCTATTTCACTCTTTCCTTTCTTTTTTCTTTCCTCTCTTTTCCCCCTGCTTGCTCTCACTCTCTTCATGCTATCTATCTGTCTCCTTTTTCATGGTCTCCTTTTTTCTCCTCTCACTCTCTCCCTCTTGCTCTTTCTTCTTTTTCTCTCTTTCTCTCGCTCTCTGTCTCTCTTTACTTTTCCTGTATTTCTATCTTGCTTAGAAACACCATTATGAAAATGGCTTCGCTGTGAGCTACATTTGACATTTTTAGTAATTTGAAATATTTTATCTATAATATATTTTACAAATATTTAGCGTGTGTAATACTCGCTACTCTTGAGTAATTTTAGAAGAGCTACTTTTTACTTTTACTTTGTGTCTTGTTTAGAAAAGACTAACCTTTCTCTACTTCCTTTATTTTCTTGGCAAGTAATGTTACTTTTACTCGAGAATAACATTTCAGCACTCTTTACACCACTGGTAACTTGTCCAATCGAATTAGTTTTATTTAGAAAATGTCATATACCATTCTTTCAAAGATAGTATGCTGCTTTGCTGTATAGTTCAGCATATTTTAGTGTATGTATCTTGGGACCCTGTAGAGTTTGCATGTACAATAATAAACAGTTCTGTGCTAAAGATTTAAGTTGGTGTGGCAAAATGCTGCATTCAATAATACTTTCAATATGAAAGTGTTGATAGAAGTGCAGTGGATAAATAAAACAGAAATCTAAGTCAAATCAGCTACACTTTGCCCTTTTAACTGCAGCAATTCTTCAAGGAACCCTGTTGGTATGTTCTTCCAAACCTTGCACAGAACTAAGCACAGATCTTCTGTTCCTTTTTGTAATCTGGGACCCACTTGATGTTGAGGTCAGGTCGCTGTGTCAATCTGTTGCCTGTTTCTATGTGTTTCTTCAAATGAACTTGAACAGCACACCTTGAAACCTCGGTCAGCTGTGAAATTGGTGTCTGGGGAGACCTTGTTGATGCAGTATAACTACATTGTGCCTTGTTGCTTGCCAAAACGAGAAACATCTAAGATTACTTGTGTAACTCCAGACATTTAACGACTTGATCGATTATGGGAATGAATGTCGGAGTGTCCAGACCTATCCCACCAATTCCATGAAGGTATCTTGCCTATGGTCTCATCTGCTCTCCTCTGCAGGGCTTGGCTGTTCCTCACCCAGGTTTAAACCTCTTACACAGCTGTTCTGTTTCAGTTCATTACAAGGTTTCGGCATGCTCGTTACATTATCATTGACACCTGTTTGGTATAACTGGTGAATCCTACAACTGAGTTAAATTCTAAAAACTCCCTGACTTTGTGCAAGAGTACATATAGTAATTCATACTGCTTTGAAGGCAAATGTTAATAGGACTTTACATTCTGTAAATGTACAAAATAAACAATCATTATCTAGATTTTTAAGTTTTTTTTTTCACACCAGCCCAAAACTTATGTACAGTTGTGTATGTAATTAATAGAGAGGTGCATAAAGAGTATATACATTTATTTAATTTGTTTTATATTATACAGTCCTTAATTGCTTACATACAGCCCAATCACTAAAC
The DNA here is from genome assembly GCA_007224835.1 of Danionella cerebrum. Taxonomy (NCBI): domain Eukaryota; kingdom Metazoa; phylum Chordata; class Actinopteri; order Cypriniformes; family Danionidae; genus Danionella; species Danionella cerebrum. The sequence goes on from SRMA01026999.1 coordinate 506,185, forward strand.
AACCTTGGGGAAAAAAACAAACATCATATGACCTCTGTTAATATTTTTTTGTCAACTTTCAAATTGTGGAGGACAGCTGAGCGCCTGCTGTTGCGATGAATGGAAAAGCTAACACTGGCGTTTGCAAGGTTGTTTATCATAAGCCATTCAGAGACATTCGCATGGATGATGGCCCAGTCAGTCAGAGCCACAGTCAATAACCTTCAGACCCAGAGCAATGATACAAAACCCTGCAGACAAACACAAGCTGTTGTATGCAATCCTTTCTACAGCCAGCCACAAACTGATGGCTTCCTTCTCATCAATTATCCAGCAGCCATGGATTGAGATCGAGAAGCAACACATACAAGACTGAAAACTCTGAGAGAGCTGTTATCATTACCAGAGCACATATTTATCATTAGGAACACTAAGGGTTTACATTAAAGCTCTTTGAGAAAGGAGATTGGGTGGTTGTTCTCTCATGGGGGATAATGACTGTGATTAAGTCATACAGCTGCTTTCTCCCAGTCGTGCATTTGTTTTTAGTGCTGTTTATCTTGGGATTGTCAAATAAACTCTTAAAAGCTTTGTTTGGCTATATTTCCTAGACGTCACAAATAATAACTCCACTCTCACTGGAACGATGCATCTTTTAATTCATTCCAAAGCAGAGGTTTATGTGAGTGAGTGATATGAAAAGGCAAATGCTTTAGAAGCTATATTTTTTTAGATTGCATGGGGGATTTTTTTCGTGGAGGTTTATATCTCTTTGCGTTCCCCCTTTTCCCAAAAGCCACAAAAATAACTGTTAAGTACTTTGATTTTATGACAGGCGTATTTGGAGAGCATGGAATGCATGGCAGGGAATGCTTGTAATGAAGGCGAGCTGTCCATGAAAGGGCTCTAGAACCAGGAAGCAACTTAACCTGCCCAGGTCCAAAGACCCCTGTGTGACAAAGGGGTGGTGGTGCGGACTTCTGACGTAAGCCAGAGATTGAGTGCATGTAGCTGAGATGTGGCTAATTGTGGTGACCCCAAGCAGCAATCCCTCCTGGAGTGTAATAGAAAGTGTGTGGTCACAGAAGTGAGCAGATTCCCATGCAAAATGTGTTCCTCCAACAAAGCACCCAATCGTTGACCTGTCTTCTAGCATTTTCAGTTTATATTCACTTCTGCTCTCTGGCGGTGATAGACTCCTCTGCTTGGTTCCACAATCCTTTCCTCAAAATCTCCTGTTTTACACTTACCTCTCTACTCACATCGTTCTTGTCACTGAGAATCCTTTCCTGACCGCCCTAGTTTTCCCTAACACTAGGTTTAAAATGTTTGACCAATGTGTCCTGTTTAAAAGACATTTACTCTAAAACCCAATCAGAGAGGTGCATTAATTGTCTTTTTTTTGGAAAGTTACATGTACAAATATGAACTTAAAATGACAATAACCCAATTCTTGATTCAATACAGGAATACATACACATACTGGAACCGTTGCAATGGCTGAAATTGACCACTGTGGCCCCTTTGCCTGACCCATTTTTCATATTTCCCTCAATGCTCTATATTTTTGCTGTAGAACAATAGCCAATATCTGACAGTAAAAATATAGGCACTAGTATACTGCCTGTGAACACCAAAGTGCTTGTTGTGGTACAATTATTTAATGTACACAAGTTTTCTGTGCTAAAATGTTTAGTAAAAACACCTTTGAAACTGACTTTTGATCTGATTTGGGAATTCTGGTTAGTCCCTAACAAGATGCCTGTCTGTGCTCCTATAAAACTCTGTAATATGTCTGACTGTTCTTCTTCTTGATCCATTTGGTGTAAAGTTTGTGTGACTGTCTGGAGAATTAATGAATTAACATCTAAAAGCCTGTTCTCTGCCAGATAAAAATGAGTCATTTATAGTCAGACAGTCAGGGTTTGAGATGAGGGCAAGAATTACAAGGCTTCATCAGACAGACTTGAGTTCTGACACACTCTGACAGTATAAGCCAAAGACGTTATGGTTAAAAGGGAAAAAAAGTTCTATGTTTCATAAAAGTTCTGCGTGGTTCTCTAGTCAATTCCTGCTTATCAAATCAGAGACAGCGATGAAGGTTCAGAGAGCATCTGTGGCTTTGATCCTCTTTTTGTTTTTCTCTTTAGCTGATTTGAGCTTTCACGACCAATGGAGATCTGCCACTGCTCTCTGACAGTCTGCTATCTAGTTATATAACAATATATAACGAAGACTTCTAAATTCAACTGAAATCTTTGAATTCTAATTCAAAGGCAGAGAAACAACTGAAGCCATCCCTGTGGCTTTAACTGGTAGTAGGAATGAATTTTCAAAATAAATTCAACACAAAGCAGATAATCCGAGTGACTGACTCTGCCGTAGAGTGTTTATTAAGTAAAGGACTTTGCTCCAACAATCCTCCCCATCCCACGCTCCTAAACTATAAATGTAATATTTGCACACTGACTGTATTAGTCCACTAGGCTCTCCTCTGCTTTTCCATTACAAACGAGGAAATGATGTAATCACAGATAGTGTCGGTGTCAGCAGAGAGCTGTAATAAGATCTGATGCGTCGATCTATTCTGGTTCTGTTTCTATTCCACCGGAACAGAGCAAAAGTGAAGAAATTCAGATTGTACATGCTTGACGTTATAGACATTCAAAATCAGAGCATTGGAACTTTTAAACAGCATTATCCTTTAGAGTTTTGAACAGAAACGAAACCCATTTAAATTTTTTGAATGCCAGCTTGTTCTGTATTTGCATAATTCACAGATGAATAATACATATGACCATCATTTTTAATTGCGCTGAACGATGAGTCGAAATGGTCTGTTTCATCAGCAATGAATAAATGAATTATAGACCTTCTAATTGGTTTTCAACAAGTTAATTGAATGACGCTGGGGATGGATTTTATATGATGGTGCCATAAATTAATAGCCGGCTAAATCGTCTGTCAAACTGAACTAGAGTGATGTGAACATATGTAAATGTCCAGATGCACATTCATGAATTGTAACAACATTTTGTCATGACGCATTAACCCACAGCTTCAGACTGCTGATAAATATGCCAGAGGTTTACGAAAGCAAACAATGCAGAAATCTGTATGGGAAAATATTTATCTTGTAAAGTCTCACAAAGGGTCAAAGCAAATAATGCTGTTAAGTGAAAGTGATAATAAAATCAAGTAGGAAGCAGTTAACCAATCCAAGTGCTCACACACAGGAGCTGGGGATCTAGCCAGCAACCTTCTGATCTCCAGTCAAGCTCTTTATCCACTAACTGCCCTTCAAATGGGTCATAATAGTAAGAAATGCAATATTTTTGTGCACAGGTGGAAATTTGACACATCTCATTTTTCTTTCAGTTTTAACTTTTTTTATTACACCAAAAAAATCAATAGTTTACCCGGCACGTCAACATTGATGGGTTGCTTGTCCACAAACTACAAAAACTGCTTATAAAATGCTTTTAATGGTCGCCTCAACTGTTCAGAAGCCCAGAGCCTGACCTAAACTAAAAATTCTGAGCATATCTCACCAATCCTTACTTCTCTACACTGGCTGCCATTGACATTCAGAATATATTATACAGTTCTGTTGCTCATCTATAAATCACAAAAAAGCTCAGAATTGAAATGCACAACCAAACAGAGCTCTCAGGACACTAGGGTCAATAGAAAGTCCATAACCAATGTGACACTGCTTACTGCCATGCGAGGCAACTGCTGAGCTGACCTGGATGCTGCCATTAGCTGTGTTTCCATCAACCTATTTTTATACACATTTTGGAATATCACAGAAAAAAAACCTGGATGGAAACACCAAGACGCGCTTACATTTTGAAAATGTGCATAAAAAAATTTACACACAATTTTTGCACACAACTGAGTAGGTTCAGCTTCTTATCCAATAAGAAAACTTAGCATTCACTTTGTTGAACACATTTACAGAAAAAATCCTAATGCAATTCAATGGACCTGGGGCATGATAGACCAGTATTAATGGACTAGCCAACAGACCAATTTCATTGCACAACATCTGAAATGTTGTTCGAGATTCTCAGCTACCATAAAGAGCAGTTTCCCGCCTTCAAAAGCAAGATGACATGACTGCGCATATTGCGTTTTGTCTACGTATTCTAAGACACAAGTAAGTTATTATATATGAAAAAGGGCCTTCTCTTATTGCTGCAAATTACATTTTTCTTTTGATATTTGGCACCAGTTTATCAGGAATTAACGATTTGGTTCTCTTGGATTCATTGGATGGAAGCATGGATATATCATTGGATATTACAGTTTTGCACATAAATTAAATTTGCATCTTTGAATGGAAACATGGCTATTGACAGTGAAAGAGAAGGTACAAACGTGACTTTCTGATAAGAATGGAACCATTCTGAATTCGTAGCTCGACCTTGAGTCCGGCTCACAGACACCCCTCTCACACGCTGCCTGTTCTATATAACTTATTTTGTAATTATAAACTAGAATTTGAGAATGATTTCGGGTAAATGATCATGTGATGACAGCAGTCAGTTCTGTTTACTGTATCTCTATTTACTGTATGTCAGTTTTTAAAGTGACCATTGAGCCATGGTATTCACTGTATTGATGACTTTCCAAATCATTATAACCATGTAAGTGAAGTATTTTCTGAAGAAAATGTTTTTTAAAGTTTTTGCTTTGGCTGCAAATTATTCTGCTGCCAGGACTATGGGGGCAATCACCAGCGATGTGTTCATTTCAAAAAGGGAGAGAGTATTATGTTTATGTATATATTATGGTGCCTACAGCTGGAGCTAGCTTCCAGAGACAGATCAAAGGGGCTAACACAATATCTGTAACTTAAATAATTAATATAAACACATGTAAACATACTTTTACTGAGTGAGCTCCAATGTCCCACCAGTGCTGTGCTTTTGGGCAGGATTGCGAGTGATTGAGGGAAGGATAATTTGGGATTTGATATTGGGTGATCGTAGTGTTTGAAATACCTGGTTGTCCTTGATTTAGTCTCAAAGGTGTTTGGATAAAATGCTTCAGGATAGAGGTGAGATCTGGTCTTTTTTTTTTTTTTCTTTTTAGCTTCATTTTAATTCATTGTATACCTTTTCATTTCCCGAATGTTTTACGTTACCTTTGAAATACTGGTGTCTATGAAATTAGAGGAACTTGCCTGTATGCTTTGTAAAGTGGAGTTGAAAACTAGTGCAATGTAAAATCCTCTGAAGAAAAGTAACTCTGTATTTGGCCCTTCTACATAAAGAGTTAAAAACTATGAGGCTATGAACTCGTTTAGGAGATAATTAAGGGATAAATTACACCTTAATTGAGCATTTGTGATGAACACCTGCTGCTAACAAAGAGAAAAACTGAAGAACGATGAAAAGAATAGAAAAACAACTTTTCTCAGTAACGTTGATTCTCCCTGATTAACCTAGACTTTGCTTTATTCCAGCCATAACCTGGTGCTTCTATTAGAACGTGTGTAAAAAAAAAGTCATACTGACAAATAAACAGCACCTCATCATTTAATCGTATACGGAATAGACATGATCCTTTTTTCTGTGATCTTTTGATGTAATTCATATTCTGGAGGGATTTATAAATCTATTTAGTTCATTCCACTGCTCCACACTGATATTCTACACAGTGAGAGCCACTCGTGGTAATGTTTACTTCTAAAGGAAACTCATTAATGATTCATTCACTTCATGATTAAATAACTCCACAAACTCAGCTGGTCCTCTGTTGATTAAGTTACAATGTCATCTGTAATTCTGGGAAGCTGAAAACATCTTAGCGTAATCATCTGCATGCTGATTAGAAAGCGCTGTTTATTTACAGTACAGTACAATTCAAATCAGGAACCGCGTTCTTATGGTTCACTTTAACTCAATTAACATGATAATGGATGCATTACTGGAATAATGAGTTGACACTTGGTTAATGGACTCACTTCTCAAACATTCAAATGATTTTTTATTTTATTATTATTTTACCAAAGATAAACTAAGCAGTTTTGAAAATTTGCTCATTCCTTGTCAATTAGAAGCTGCTTTTCATAAGTCAGTAACAATAAAACTCAGAATTTGACATGCTCTGTTGCAAAAAGAATACAAATATATTTATACAGCTTTTTTTGTTGTAAAAAATATTGTCCACACCTGCCTGTTTTGAAAAATACTGCATCCACACGAACACTTAAAAACACAGATTTTTCCAGATTTGCTGTAAAATCTCTACCAAACCACATTTTTAAAATTAGTTGGAAAAAAACAAAGGCACCTCTTTTTGAATCTTTCGGATTCAAGCATCATTACACTGGTTTTTGTAAACAAAACGTGACGCCAAGCACAGAGCATGATAACTGATGACCTCCAAATTTCAGGAAAACAATAATTTCAGTGTCCACTAGCGTGTAGTGCATTTTACAAAACGACTCACCCTGGCCATTGTTTTCAATAATGAGGGGTTACTAGTGATGTGTCGTTCTTGAATGAGTCATTCATTTTGAATGAATCTTTGATGTGACTCTAGAGTAACAAATCTTGTCGGAGAGGGAATCTTTCAGTAGCACATGTGCAACATCCGTATGGTTTTTCGAGTGTAGCCGGCTCATCATTATTGACAAAAGAACAAAGGAAGTCGAAGAAAATAAGTAATCTTTTCGGTTTCCGGCTCATACTGCATAGGTTAACATAATGGAGACAAAAACACATGACAAAATAATAAAAGGACTTGAGACAATAACTAACGTTATTCAACGTAATTAAACAAATTCTAATTTCGGCCTGAACTGCACTCGTTAACTTTGTAATATATGAAAAGAAGGACATCTAAAGATTTGTCAGATCAGTGGTGAGGTGAACCAGGTGTTTGACCAAAATATATAGAAAAGAGAGAATTTTTGTTGCACGATGGAACCCACGGGAGTTCCACCGAGTCATCAAAAGATACAGCTTTTGTTGATCGTTCTCCTTGCAAAAATTGGATCCGATATGGCTCTCAAAAACTTTTTTGTTTTGTTAGCACTAGTCGTTCAGTTTAATGTGTGATGTCCCGTTGCTGCTCATGGTTTTAACTCGAGTTGCATCATTGCACAAAACTTTGCAACCAAAATTTGGGTCCGTGTAGCTTGTCAACAAGTCTGGAAAGCCATAAAACTAAATATCTGTGTCTCCAAAATCAAATTATTTGTTTTATTTTACAATACATTTATTAGGCAAATGTTTTAGTATTCAGCGATGAACTGGCGACCCGTCCAGGGTGTACCCCCGCCTCTCGGCCAATGTGTGCTGGAGATAGAAACCGGCAGACCCGCATGACCCCAAAAAAGGGAATAAATGGGTTGGAAAAGAAATGAATGAATGTTTTAGTATTTATTTTACAAGAAACTCTGGAGCTTTTATATTAATGGCATAGTAATATTTGTTAATATCTTCAAAATGCAGCGCCTCTTGTCTCTTAAAACTTTATTACATAGTTCAAAAATACATAACAAATGATTTGATGCACTCTCAGAAAAAGAACATTTGGTGTCAGTGATCCAGATCGGGCCCACTATAGTTTGCAATTGGGGATTGATACACAGTAAATGACTAAAATGTTAAGGCTGAGTTCTATTTCTTCTCCTTAACCCTACGCCGCTTCATCCTCCGTTTTGTGCATTCAGGAGAGGCGAGTGGTGATTCAAGTCTCTTTTTAACAAGGGGGAACAGCTAAGGGGTGTATAGCTTTCTGTTCCTTGGGAAGGTTTTACCAACACTTCAAAACAAAAGGCTGCCACTGTGTGCAAAGAGACCCACAGAGTCATTGTGAAATGTTGGATTTCATGGTCCATGTGTAGGTCAGCTAAAGTAACGTAAATTCTAAAAAGTTGATAGTTTTACAGGATTATTGGCCTTTTCTTAGACTAATAATATTAACATTACACAAGAGACTTGTGCATGGCACACTATCACTTGATTATTCACGTTATTCGGCAACCAAGAGTGATGCATTTGCCGATCCTTCACAACCATTTGGCTGATGAATACCAGTTTTTGTAAGAGTGACCCGTTTAAAAGGTGTATATTTTTCATAGCCCATGGTTTGTAGGGCTAGGAAATACAACTCAGTCTGATTTCCTAGCTTGGAGACTCATCATTTTTCCTTCAAACGTGCCTTTTTAGTAAAAGTTACCATGTCTACTTGAAGAAATCTCTGGTGTCTATTTTTGCAATTGATTTAAATCTTCAGTATTTAGACGATTTTCTCCTTCGGCACTCACCCATCAGCCATGCAGAGCATGTACATGTATCTCATTTGTCTCAGCGTAGATCAGTGGGGGGGGCAACAGTGTCTCCACTGACAGTTTAATCCATGCCACCTCCAGCCACTCGCTGCTGTCCCGGCAATTACACTCATCCCTTCAATTAATCAGAGGCTCCCGCGCTTTCTGCTCCAGGGATGATGAGAAAGAAAACGACCCCATTCACTCCTCTCTCGTTTGTCTGCTAATTAAAACTGTTTTAGCCTGACTGACCTCCAGCCATCAGAGAGCTTTGAATGGCAGATTTACATAAATAGTTTGCCCAAAATGAAATTGTATCTTCCTGTGCTTACATTCTTTGCAGCAAAGGGTTGAGAAGTTTTGTCTGTATTACCTCCACAGTCTCTTGACTGTCATACATTTTACTGATTTTACTGGCCTTTTAGTGACCGCATGTGATTTGGAACTTAAAGTTGACCTGGGGAAGATTTCGAAGTTCCCAGAAGTGGCCATCAAGACAAAGTCAAGGCCAGACATCATCCTCATTCTTGGAGCTCACAGTCCCTTAGGAAGACCAAATGGAGGGGGCCCATGAGTGGATAGGGCAAAGAACTCGAAGCTAGTGGAGGAGCGCCAGAGTAATGGTTGGCAGACAAGATGCTACCCCATTGAAGTAGAATGCCAATGGATTGTGGGCCAATCCCTCTGCAGGGTCTCCAAGATGCTGTGCAGCAAAGGGCCAATAAGTTGACCACCAGTGCAGCAGAAGAGGCTTCAAGATGGCTATGAATCAAGAGGGGTGAGGCATGTCGTGAAAGGTTGTGGCACCAGGACACAAGTGGGGTGTTCAACCCACCCTGGCTGGCTCCTCTCATGAAGGGGCTCCTTAAGACCTGTAACCCCCAGTGATCCCAGGTGACACCACTGTTAATGTGTCCAGAGGTATCTAAAAGGAAAGGGCATGATCAAATCAGACTACAACACAAGGCTGGAAACGTTAGCATTTCAAAGTTTGAGATGCAATCAATATCAAGGTGTTACTCAGGTCTCTTTCTCGTAAAAGGACTCTTGAGACTATAGGTGTCAGGAACCAACACTGGCATCAAATGACGCAGCAACAAAAAGCAGGAGGAGAACCTTGTGTGATAGGATCCAGGAAGTAAGGAACCAAACTGTATAGTTGAATTGAGGAAAGTATATCTAGAGCAGAGTCAAAAGATGCCCCTGATGACAGATTGACAAAGGTTGAACTATAGTTAGAAGAAATGCATTTTCTTTTTTGTGCTAGAGGCATATGAGTGTGTGATGTCAGACTTTGAGTTCTCAACAACTTCTTCTGTTGTTTTTAGACCTTAGTAACAGTGATGAACCAACTGAGTCAAAAATAGCTATGAGGTGTATTCATGGTGTGGAACTTGACCAGTGTTTTGGCTGAGGCTTGCTATTTTGAATGGCAACTGTACCCGTAAAATATTGGACTGGCTATACCAGTGGGGTTTATTTCCCAAGGGAGCGAATATTATATTATTAGAAAAGGTTGACTGCTGAAATGTAAACAGTTCAAGAAGCATTGTTTGCTAAAGCCACAGAGGGAAGAGCCTCATGTTACACGAACCTTCTCGACATTGTCCAGATCAATACTTTATTTGGGGACTTGATCTTTTGTTTGCATATACATCTATTGAATTTGTAGATGACGTCATTGTTAAACACTGATCTCTATTATCAGTATTTGTGTGTAAAGCAGATGTTTTGTATTTCATAAGTAATAGTTTGATAATATAAGTGTCCCTTGTGAAGCAAATGCTATTTAACAACGGAGGGAGTGATTTTTTTTTCCTATCACTCATCTACTTAAGTTATAAAACCCCTTAAATGTATGCATGAGTACATTTTGGGCCGCTTGATGGACAGCCATGTTATTTTTTTGCTTAGTCATCTGGGCTTTTGGTTGTTTTTAATTATGCAGAGGGTATCACTGATTAGAAGGCAAAAGTGTGACTATTTACAATGTACTATAGATTCTGTAGCAGTGGTCCCTAGCCTTTTTAAACCTTCAGACCTGTTAAATGTATTTTTTTGTTAACGTTCAATGACTTCTTTTTTTCAATTTATCAAAGTTTACACCAAATTTTATTGCCACCTTCTGTTCATTTTAGAAAGTAATGGTGCAGATTATTACCTTTGTTAAATACTATACTATACATTTCAGTTATATTATTTTTAAATGTTTTATATCAACCATAAAATTATTTTTTTTTAAATGCAGAATGCATTTTTTTTCTATTTGTAGATTCATTGAGATGCATTATTCAATTTTGTTATGTTGCCTAAAATCTCATGTAGTTGCATAATATGTGTGAGAACTGGACTTATGTGTTCCTCATTTCACTAGTTTGAAAGTACTTTTTAGTAGGTTTTCACATCATGACCAACTTTAGCATCTTTTGCATGTCAAGAGGAATGAAAAATGGAAGTAGACCTGAACAATCCAAGTCAATTTTCTGTGAGAGAAAATAGTTTTAACAGAATGCAACCAGAACCCCAAAACGTTTCTTCATATTGAGTTTCACAGCAATACAACTATACCACCAACAGCATATCAACATTAGCGTAATCACTGAGCATTTCGCAGCGTTCCATGCAACATCATTATCAAAAAAATCGATTGCATAATGCATCCTGTCCATGTAAAACAAAGTTAAAATGTAAGAAGAAGTTTGATTATTATGTATATAACATACATAACCTCAACTTCAACAGTGCACCACAACTCTATCAGAACCAGCCATAAAAAAATAATAATAATCTTTTTTTTCCATATGAAGTTTAACGTTATAATAAGTGCCGTTGTTAAACACAGGGCAGCAAGTCTTAACAATTTTGAGGATCTTTGAAAATTCAATCTTTCTTGTGAATTATTTGTCATCACTAGGTGATAAAATATCAAAGGTAGCTTTCAATGCAACTCTCTTGTCATGCTTCGATGTGGACTTGTTGTCTCGTGGGACTGGTGTGGTGAAAACAGATTGAAAAGGGGCAAGAGTAACTCAAACTAAGAAAAGTGTGGAAATTAAAACAGCCACTGGTTTCGATTTCAATGGGAATTTTAGATTTTCAAATATATAATTGCACAAATAAACCGTTGTTGAAGGAGTCTGTTTACTCGTGATTGTTTTGACATGTTTTTGCTATTTTGGAACCTTCTTTTAAAGATACAAAGTTAAGATTTTCTCTTATTTAGTAACTGAAATCCACATGGTGGATTGGTAGGCCAAATGTTACAAGAGAAGGTTTGCTCAGTGCTTTTATGAGATGTATTTGGAGAGTGTGATGTGTGAATGTAACGTCAGCAGCTTGAAAAGAACATCTCTCACAATGGAAACACACAGCTGAAGGGGTTTTTGAGAAGCACTGGCACCAGAAGGATCACAGCGAGACAGAGAAACACATGTGGAGGATTTGGTGTGTATGATGACAGAATGCATGGGATAGAAGCTGGATGAGGAAACTGTGCATGTTTATTCTAATATACCAATTATATATTATAGCTTAAGATATTGATTACGTTTAGATTCAGAAAATATTATCTATTTTACTTTTTTATTTTAATTTTTTTCAGTTGTAATGAATCATTCTGTCATTTAAATTTTAGTTCAAATTGCTTCACAAATACATTTTATTACTAAGCAAAGTGTAATAAATACCTTTCTTATTGCAGATTTAAGCTAGAACATTTAAAAGATTGATAAAATCGACATAAAATACTAAAAAAAAAGCTTTATTTATTGCTTGTCCCCAGTAAATTTTCATGGTTAAGCTCTTTTAAAAAAAGATCCTTTCTTTAGCACTGATTTGTAAATCCTTATATAATGTTTTTTAAATACATTACTTTACACAAATATCTTTACTTTCTTAGATTTAAAAAAAAATCATTTTAGTCATGTCGCTAGCTTTTACTCATTCCTGTTACCCTAACCTGGAAAAATTGCACAATTTTCATGTCAGTTTTTCAGCAGGAAGTTGCATCACTTGGATCTTTAGAAGACCATGGGGTGAGCAAAGGTAAGTTCTCTGAATTTCTTGTCAATATATCTAATGATTAGGTGAGGGCGACACAGTGCAGTTAGAAGGTTGTCAGTTCGAGGGTCGCCGGTGAACTTCCTGGAAGGAGTTTGCATGTCTTCTCCCTGTGCTTGTGGGGGTTTCTTCCGGGGGCTCCGGTTTCCCCCACAATCCCAAAAACATGTGGTTAGAATAATCTAAATTCCCCTTTGCTGTGATTGTGTGAGTGATTGTGTGTGTTGCCCTGCGATGGACTGGCGACCTGTTCAGGAGCAGACCCCTGTGACCCCACAAGGGAATAATAAATGAATGAATAAATGAATGAATGATTTGTGATGATATCTTGGAGCATCATTTACTATTCTGTTACTCGAATGAATAAATTTGTAAAAGTTCCTGGTTCTATAATCGTGCACATGTGGCTAATTAGCATGCATTTGCAAATTTTTTGGCAAAAAAACATCACCCATATTTTGATTATAAATCCCCAAAAATATTTAAATAAAAATGATTTAAGATGGACCAATACCCATTTGAAATACTTAAGTATGTTTGTTATTGGAATCTGTTCTGAAATCAAGAAAAAATAAATCAATTTTGAAAAGTTACAAGCAAATGGCCGGCATTTGGTGGAATGGCTCATAAACTGTTTACTTCATTTGCTCGATATTTGTAGCATTTATTGGATATAACAAAGAATTTTACAGGCTATCTAGACAATTTCTCTTAATTAAACAAATACAACCTATAGCAAGACGTCTTCCTGTCAAATAAAAAGCAGAAAACCCGGTGAAATAGGACTGTCAGGGTCAGTGTGTTTCAGAGAGCTGGAGAAGAGATGGGGAGTGTTATCAGAGAGGCTTTTGCCCTTATCACAGGACTCTGGTGTTCCCGTGCCTCCATTGGAATTGCTAAATCTGACCTTCAGCAAGACATTTAAAAATGGCTGCAGATTAATTCCTCTTTCCCAGTGCTCGATCTCTGATGACAATGAACTGCTGTTTGTGACTGCTGGAATCCACCACGGAAGCACAGAGAATGAAGATAAATGTTAAACAGTGCCTTTGATTTAAGGTGCGTCTCTATAGCCAACTGTGACAAGGTGTTTTATTACTGATTCATGTGGCCAATTTAACAACAATCTGCCTTGGAGATGTAAAGTGTGTTAGTTTAATATAAAGTTGGCATGCATTTTTCCACTCTCACAGAGGTGGGCAGGCATGTATGAACTGCTACAAACACTTTGTTCCGCACACAATGGAATTGAATGTACACTATGTACAGTGGTAACCTGAGTTACAAAATTAATCCGTTCCAGGATGGCGTTCGTCTCTCAAACATTTCATATCTCGAAGCAAGTTTTACATGTAAAACACCTAATCCGTGGAATGGCTCTCAGAAACAAGAGTTTAAGTTGATAAAAAAAATGAAAACCAGAGAAAAATCAAGTAACGTTTCTTCAATCCTTAAATCTACACTTTGTTAATGTAATAAATGATAATAAAACACAAACAAAATACGTAATATGTACACAAATGTGAAACCTTACCTTGTGTGAAGCGATGTGTCGGAGGAGGTGAAACGGATGGCAGAAAACATTACGGCACCACGGATGAAAGTTTTTTCGAGATATTTCACGAATTACTGACACCAACACGGTTTCAAGCACAAGTGGCGAGAATACAGAGCGTGTGAGAAAGGATGGAGAGATGCTTCTGAGAACACGTCACAGGGATTCTCTAAGTTGCGCTACAGAACACCACTTTCCACATTATTAACATTATTTTTTTACGACACCTTGACTCTAACATTTGTTATAGTACATTATTGGTAATCTATACATAATGATTTAAAACTGATTTACCGTGTTTTAAGGCATATCTGCCCCTTAGAGCACACTTTCTTCAAAGGGAGAATGGAGGGCCAGGACAAACAAGCGGTTAATAGAGCAGAACTGTTTGTGGTTGTTTGTATCTCGAATTTTTCTTTGTATCTAGAAGCAAAAAGTTTCTCACGAGACCTTTTGTATCTCGAACATTTCGTAAATCAACGCATTCGTATTTCGGGTTACCAATGTATTTCAATCTTATCCTCTAAATCAATAGCGTCTTGCTTTTAAATGATTTTAAATCAACCACTTTATTTAAACCTTTTTTGGAGAGCTACAAGAAGACGTGAACCTGTTTAGGTAGAGAAAATGAGATTTTGCTTTGCCCACCAAGATCAAGAGGTAGATTGGAGAATAAGACAATGACCAGGTCATAGATTCTATAAGGATAGAGATGGAACACGAAATCCTAAACTATATACACATTTTATTTACAGAATGTACAGTATTTAAACAATGAAAATGTCCCTCTTCTAGCCAACAGCCGGAACTTGCCAGGAACAAGAGACCTTGGGAATGGCGACTGGAGTGGAGATGGGTGGCTGGTTAGTTGCTGAAACAGAGTATCACAACAGAGTAAATGTTAGATTGTTGATCCCGGAAGAGACATAGAGCAGATACAGAGCTTCAAGAAGGCCAGGAGCTACGATGGAAAATCAAGGTGAGTGAACTGTAGAACTGACTACTAAAGAGGTGTCTAGATGAGCCTTTTAACAGAGGGAGATAGATTGAAGAGTGTTCCGTTTGGATGAGTGAATCAGTGGGGCAATGCACATTTATCAATGAAAATTTGGTTAATCAGGTGTTTTCAAACCTGCGTTATCAATGCAGCCTGCGAAAATGCTCAAGGGGGGAAGCGTATTAGGAAAGGACTTTGATTATTTTATCTGTTGCTCTTACAACATGAAGAACTGAAACTTTCAGAAAGCAAGTGCACATGCCCCTATGTTGAGGGTAGTAGGTGCGTTGCAGGCAGATTTAAAGCACTAACAATATATTTATAGAATAGTTATTTAAATGTTTTTACATGGATTTATCGCATGGATAAATGGAAATGATTTGAGCATATTAACTACCTAGATTCAACTTAAAGAAGACCTCCATTGTATTACATCCTTTTGTTTATTGACCTTTTCTCAGACATGCCAGCATAGCAGACATGTGGAATCTAGAAAAGCATCACTCCTGAATTAGCCAAGCAAGAGAATGATCCAAAAACTCTTTCGTGCTTCGCACACTAAAGTGTTTGGGACAATTTTTCAGGCTGTCAGATTTCAATAGCATGAAGTAATCACTGTGTTTGTTCAGGTCTGATTGCGAGAGGCAGGCAGGGACATCCTCTGGCACAGTTAACATGGTTATTTGTTCATATTTCACTCTCTCTCTCATGAAACAAATTCCGTTAACAAGCTTTAGCTGAAAAATCTATTCATGGGAGAGACCCACTTCATCCAAAAAAACACAGAGATGAATCTATTTTCTAATATTTTCTTTCCAGATGTTTGTTCAAGCAGGAAGTTTCAATATCTGGATCATTAGACAGTTTGCTTCTCAATCAAGTGTATGCATTCTGTATGAATATAAAAGTATGGAAATTATTATGTAAATATGCACTATTTTCAAACACAGGCCTAATAATATTTAAAATGGTTTAAATCTGTGTTTAAAAGTATTTGTCCAGACTTATGTTAAGATTCAATGATCTTCAAATCAAACATGAACCATATTTGTAATTGATGGGTCCAGTTTTACTTCTTCTAGTGCTTTCAAAATGAACTCGTTTACATCATGGATTTCAATGCTAATCAACACCAGCCAAGGCTTGGCAAAGACCAAGATAAAACATTCCAGAAGATGTTTATAAAAATTATAAGAACCAAAAGTGCTGTTTATAGGGAGTCTATTGAGAAAGCTGATAAGAAAAGTGAAACCACCTGGTGAGTAAAAGTGGACTGCAGTGATTTATGCTTATTGTTAGACCAGCTTTCAGGACCCTAAAGTTGCGAAATTTTAGCACTATTCATGTATTTTTGTTCCGTTTATGTGATATAAGAGGTTAGTGTGCAAATCTTCCTTTATTTATCAATTTGCATGCATGCAATTTGTCACAGTAAATTCCCTCATCTTATTTATACGTGACCTGAGCAAAAGACAAGGCGACAATAATTAGTTGACATGTAGTAATTCATATTGTTCAATGCAGAGTCTGAACTTATCCGCATAGACTGGGCTTCTTTTATGAAGTTATCAAAACAGCCGGAGCTGCTAGAAGCTCAATTATAGAAATGGATTGGATTCTCTTCCTTTTAATCTCTTGCTTTGAGGGAAAGTGATAAGAGAGGGAAGAGAGTGGAATTGACTCCTGCAATTAGTAGAGTCATTTCTTAAGGTGTCATGGTTCTCAGTGAAAGCACAATAACACTTATTGGAAACAATGAGACAAAAAGAACAGTTGGATGGATGGAGGAAATGCTTAGAAAATGGAGTGAATAAAAAGCGCATTAGGAAGAAAGGTTTATTGATGGAAGAAATGAATGAACCTATCAAAGGAAGAGGAAAGCCTTGTATATGAAACGAACATAAATACTTGGGATGAAGAAAGGAAACTGGGATGGATGGAAGATAAAAGAAGAAATAAATGGATTGAGTGTTGAATGAAAAGAAATGGATTCTCTATAGAGGACATGCATTGACGTCACTTTTCAGGTAG
Organism: Danionella cerebrum; assembly: GCA_007224835.1. Classification (NCBI taxonomy): domain Eukaryota; kingdom Metazoa; phylum Chordata; class Actinopteri; order Cypriniformes; family Danionidae; genus Danionella; species Danionella cerebrum. The sequence goes on from SRMA01026999.1 coordinate 523,096, forward strand.
TTTTTCTAATTGTAACAATTCATTTGCTTTGAATTTTCCATGTAGTTCCCATTTACTTTGGGTTTCAATGGTTTTTCAAAATAAGCGTCCCATCTTTTATTTTTTCAGCGTATTTACAGAGGTCAAGCTCACATTAACTTCTAGGCATTTTGCCACTCAGTCCTTGACTTGTGGCTACCGTTACATCATTAGCAAAGCCTGCTTCAGAATTTTTCCACGTCAAACCCATTTATCATTGCCTTATTGTCTTATTTACTCATTATATGAATTAGTAGGTGCTATACTCTACCTCCTGGGAGTCCTTGGTAGGTACATTATATCCTTTCATCATATTTGTATGAAGATAATGAGCATCCACTAGATGCACTATTCTGTACACTTAGGGTGTTTTCACGCCTCTATTTCATTTAATTTGGTTTGGACCAAGAGAAATTACTGATACATTGTTGCAATCGTCTGCAGATTTAGTCCCCATTCACGCCACACTGATCACACTGCCATGCCCGCACACAATGCCCACATACATCATAGTACAACTTTCCTTGACTGATTTTCAATTGGTTAGAGTCACGAAAGTAAACAACGAAGGACAGAACGCCTAAAAACTTGTTTAAAATGGTCAGACTTTGCGGTTTGACTTTGACCCTTGGCATCTTCTAATATATAATTTTAAACTTAAATGCACATTGCAAATGGTGATCTGATTCCAAACTACTCCAAGTTTGACTGCTAGCTGCCATGATAAACTCCGTAAACAGACACACGCCAACCCATAATATCATTCGCCAGAGACTAAGGTGGCTATATTCATTGAAAAATGTTTTGGTCATCTTCATTTGTTTTTAGTTCACATCAGAGAATATTCTAAACCACACTAGAGTTTATTTAGAACCATTGTTTTAGTCCACTTTTGGTCCATTTTATAATTGGGTTGTTGCCTTCTTACTTGCCCAAGCGAACCAAACTAAAAGGGAAAACAAACGCTAGTTCAACTGAGTCGAACGAAACATTCAGATGTAAAAGCCCTCTCCAAGGGGCCATATTACGAACTTTTAGAGCTTTTTCACCATCTTTTATTGTTGTTCCCGCATCAGAGAAATGCCTGAAGTTGTATTTCCAGTGATGGGTGCTTGTTTTTGTAATCATTTTTACATTTTTGTGGAGCTCAGAAACCAATTACATTAACTGCAAATGTTTCTCATTTCCATGTAGAAAAAACATACGTCTATTTTTCTGTATATCAAACACTTTAAACAGAAGCTCTGCACATAGCCTGCTGACCACCAGGTGGGGGTCACTCAAAAAAGGACATGGCAGAACAGGGTAAATGGAGTGTTTGGGCCAGAATGAAAAGTTAAGATGACTCAATGACATTTATGATAAATAAATAATAAATAAAAGATAAAGTGCAGGCTCTCTATTCTAATTGCATTGAAAAAGGCATGAAATAGGACAGACTTTTGTTTTTCATTCTTATGCTATCAAATGTGTATTTGAACCCCTACCTCAACCTGTTTTTTTGGGAAATAATTTGTTTCTTATAATGAAACTCAATTTTGTAAATGTTTACAGGATATTCTTAAGCTGTCAGAAGGTACCTACTTTCTCTTTTTTTTTCTTTCAGAATGGTCAAGTCAAATGTTTTTTATATAGCGCTTTCATGCAGATGCTTCATGCTTCACAGAAGAATGAGCCTAATATAGATTAGTTCTAGTATTAGCTTTTAAGTCCAGGTAAAGAGTTTTTAAATATTTAATTAGCCAAAGTCACATTTTTCAGATGTTGGGGGAACCGAAGCTGCCAGTGGAAAAACCCACACAAGCAATTCCAATTCACATGGGCAACTACTCCCAAAGTGATCTGCCCGGTGTGGCAGTGTGGTGTGACATTCAAAACAGCCTCAAGCCTGTTTAAGATCATTTCATTGTAATTTATAGCTGATTAATTTGGTTCGTGCTGAAGCTGAATGAAAATTGAAAAATGATCATTTCAGCAGTATTTTTACAGTTAGAAAATTTCTTGCTACTACACCCTTCACAGTGTAGCACATGTGAGAAGATTGTCACAGGATTCACTCTATTTCACATTTTGGACATTACATCAAGACCTGCCATTTCATCCACTTACTAATGAAATGTTTATGGTAAATTATTCAAGAAAGTCTTCGAACGGTCACTCTTCAACACTTTTTCCATTTTCAAAAGGCATCATTTCTTTTCTCGAGATCCAGATAAGAATAAAATGTTGTGTTTTGGAGCGGAATGATTAGTTTATTCAACTCTTATCTTCAGTTGAGTGGCTGTCCACGTCCATTTTAAATGTGTGCATGTGTTTGCGTGTGTATGTGTGATTTGAAGGTCATTAAAGGGCTGGATGGCATCACAATGATTGATTCAGGAAGAGACAAATGCGTTCCAGGCTGTGGTTCATAACCTGAAACTAAGCCATCATTCAAGCAACTTGATCTGGGCAAATTGAACATGATATGGAAGGCTCTGACCTCCTAGATTATTACACCACATTTTATGCTCTGCATTTTAAACAATAAAGTTGTATTAATTGGTGTAATATTGTACTTAATACATGGAAACTGACTGATGCATAGTCTGTTCATATTGCCCTTTAGTAGAATTGTGCTTCTGAGTTAGTGTGCATGGGTGCTTATTGGAAAGGCCATTTTGAGGCTGAGATTTGAAGAGAAGAGACAAATGTGCTGGGTGTGATCCCGGGCAGAGATAATCCTCAGCATGAGGCATGGAAACTCAGCCTGGCTATAAATCTTCTGTGCCCTTTGCCGAGAGGTATTCCATAATCATCCGAGTTTTGGGAGGGCGATCATTTTTCTTTACCTTGATCTCAATGCATGTCGGAAAGAGAAAATTAAAAATGGATGGTCTGTGATTCATCTTCACAGGTGCAGATGGAAAAAACACCTCCTCATGACTGAAACAAAAAAAAAGTAACAAATACTCCTACGATCTCATGATCCTGGGAAACATGATCTCTGATGCAAGGTGAATATAAAATAAGAGTAAGTCTGGAAGATGTTTTTAGTTTACGCTTATGCATTCATATAAAATGTGATGCATCTCATTTAGTATTATTTTATTAGTTTTTTCGTCCTTGATTTACATTTTCATCTTGATTAGTTTTGCTTTGCTGTGTGTTTCCTGTTTTGTTTATTTTGCTTTGTTTTATTGTATGTTTTGTTTTGCTTTGTTTTGTTGTGTGTTTTGCTGTGCTTTGAGTTATTATGCTGTGTGATATTTTTTTTGCTTTGTCTTTTTGTCCTGTTTTTTTTTCTTTTGTTGTGTGTTGTATGTTTTGTTTATTTTGCTTTGCCTTGTTTTATTGGCTTATTGCATTGTTTTTTTTTTTTTGGTTGTTTATTTTTGCTTTGTTGTGTGTTTGTTTCATTTTACTTTGTTTTGTTTCATTTTTGTTTGCAGTTACACTCTAAAATGTATGGGCTCTGCTAATTCCTCCTCCATACCCTACATCTAATTCGCTCCCACAACAGCTGGATGTGGTTCAGACACAGAGAGAATCCACACGTGCAGTGGGAGCTCCTCCTGAGTCTCTATTTTGCAGGTGTGTTCAGTCTATATCTTTTTTTTGACTGGCAGCGTGGTCAAATACAGATAAGCAAATCACTGAACCCATCAGGCACTAGAACGCATGTTCCTCAATACTTTAATGAAGTCTTACTGTAGCATAACTAAGCAATTTTCGGTCAATCCGAAATCTACAGCGTTCAGTCCAAGTTTGCTCTCTTTGAAGATTTAAAGAGAGATTCAAGACTATTTATATTGGTTAATTTTAGCTCTTTCTATTGGCCTGCATGTCCCCAGTGCTGATGGTTTAATGTCAATGCTTTTCTTGTCCCGGAGGCTTTATGTGATGTTAAGTCTTAAAATCTGACCGTCCACATCTTTGCATCTCTCTGCAGTTAAATCCAGACACAATGTTAGCCAAATGTATACTTCTCTTTTTTTAATTCTTATTAATTTTTTAAATGGATACTTCTCTTGTATGTATTCATATTCTGAACTAGTGAGTTACCTTTGTTAAAAAGAATGAATTCAAGATCATTCAAGACTTGCTGTTTGGTTGCTTGTCATATCACAGCGGAAAATCAGTGATGTAAAGGCGAGAATTAAAAAAGCATTTTTTTGCATTGTTTTGCGGTGACTTAAAAAAGTGGGGTGAGGTCAATAAAACAACACAATAGTGTTCTTAGTGCACTATTTTTAATCCAGTTTTTTACATTTTTATAATTCATTCTTGTTGTATTATCATATTCAGTTTTTAATTTTACAAGTGTGTTTATTTACACAGTACGTAGTTTATTAGGACTTGAGGACCAAAAATGTGTAGAACCCTATTGTGTTTGCTCAGAGCATTATTATTTGGTGGCTTTCAAAATTGACAAAAGTCATTTGGACCATGTTTCCAATACCGACAGGAAGTTCGTTTAACATTTTGTAAAGTTCCAGGACTTGTACTTTAACAAAGTCCTCACAGAGATTTCATCCTTTCGTGTCCGAACTACATCTGTTTTATCTTAAGGCATATGGAATGTCAAGGTCTCTTTGTTAAACTATGTGCGCACAGTGGGCGTCAAATCAACATTTTGCTATAAATAGGTTATTATAACTCAGCCATACAATGTCCGATCTGGCTCAAATTTGACATGTTTGTTATGAGTCCTTGTCTGAAAACTATTGATCGCTGTTTGCAGCTTTAACTATATAAGATTTTCAAATATCGAATAAATAAGATTGAAATATCAGAATTTGTTTCTGAAGTGTCAAAGGATCCATGGAGAGAGCAGGATATAATAAACTCTGTTAAGTGCCTGCTGAAGCTCAGAGTGTGACAGCCACAAACTGAAAGAAGACAGTAAACTGAACTACCATCTGTGACACACTGAGCTCATGGACCCTTGCTGTGAACCATATTTACAGTGACATTTTACAGCCATCTGAATGATTCAAGGACATGGGTGTTCTCATTGTCATCAAAAAGCTGAGGGAGTGTGTTTTATGAAAACCAGATGAGCGAGATACGGTGGATAGATGGTCATGGTAAATGGAGAAATTCAAAAATAATCACTGCTGTCAGACGCTTTGGTAGAAGCAGTGGGTAGCACTGTGGCCTTCCAGGTAGAAGGTTGTGGGTTCGAGGCTCGCCGGTGACCTTCCTGGAAGGAGTTTGCATGTTCTCCCTGTGCTTGCGTGGGCTTCCTCCGGGTGCTCCGGTTTCCCCCACAATCCCCAAAAACATGCGGATAGGTTAATTGAATAAGCTAAATTCCCCTTAGGGTGTGAATGTGTGTGAATGTGTGTGAATGTTGCCCTGTGATGGACTGGCGAACTGTCCAGGGTGTACCCCTGCCTCTCGCCCAATGTGTGCCGGAGATAGGCACCGGCAGACCCCCGTGACCCCGAAAGGGAATAAGCGGGAATGGAAAATGAATGAATGAATGAAT